>JZKD02S0701050.1:121823-132504 GCA_000966675.3 Picea glauca
GGTTGGCATATTGGTAGATGCACATGGTTGGCATATTGGTGGATGCACATGGTTGGCATATTGGTAGATGCACATGTTGGCATGTTGATAGAGGCATATGATTGATACATTCCATCGATGATATCTTTTGGCACATTGCATGATGTTGATGTACATGGTTGATGTACATAGGTGTTGTGCATGATGAGCACACATTTTTGTACAGGATGTACTTGGTTGATATTTTTCTCACGATTCATTATGTCATTGTTGACATATCTTTTTCTTCATGATGATTGGTATGGCATGAGTTTGATGCATGAACATGTCTAAGGATCGTTATATGGTAGCACATTGTTCATCTTGCAAAGAATATAGGGGAGACATACCCATAGGGGGTGTCATTCTTCTTCCCATGATTCTAGGAGGATATATTTATCAGATGCATACCTAGAAAAGAGACCTATATTTAAAGCACATAAGCATAATTCTAGGGGGATAAATGGTCACAGGGGGGGTATGAGCAATGTATCTTCAACATTACATCAGAGTGATATCCCTTGCTCAAAAGGGAGAGATTATTCAGAGGATGATCAAAGGCATTTAGATAGGGGGAGCAACCCCATGGAGAGAATGCCCCTTTTCCATTGATGTCAAACGGGGAGAAATGGTCACATTGATGTGATTGATGTTTAGTAATGGGGAGAGATAGTCATATTGATATGTTTGATGAATATTGATGTAGAGCATTTGTTATCTACATGATGATATCAATAATTGGTAATTGGTGTTGACATCAATGTTGGTATTTCCATCAATGCCAAAGGGGGAGATTATTGGATCATGTTGTCATTGATTCCAATGGTTGATTGATTGATGTCATTGATTGAGGTCAAGTGATTGATTGATATCAAAGGATTTATTGATTGATAATTTATGTAATATAAAATGTATTGTCCTTGATGAGAAAGCAAAGATGAAGATGGATCAATGAGTTGTCATTGATATGATGAACCTTTATGAGAAAGCATAGATGAATATGGATAAATGAGTTCTCATTGATATGATGGATCAATGAGTTGTCATTGATACATGATGAACATGGATCGATGTGGTTTCATTGGTATATGATGCATTGTTGGAAAACTATATAGATGAATCATTATTGTCTTAACATGATTGATAAGGTGCACAAATGGATGAACTCCAAAGTGGTCCCCTTATGGTGAAAGCACTCATAGGAAGACACTTTGAGGATTGAGTTATTCTAGAAGAATGGTTGGAGGACCCATGCTTGTATATGTAATAATTAGATAACGATCAATGAAGTTGTTGGTGAAACTATCCTAGATGGATAGTTGTTTTTATACCATTCCGGTGGTATGTGGAATGTCACATAATGCCTCACGGTTTGTGAGTTATGGCCTTACGAAGTTAGATGACCCTCACATGTTGGCTTGAAGCACAAAAGGTCAAAGAAGTCAAAGTGATTGAAAGGAAGAAATCATTATTTAAATGATAATGTAAAGTGACAAAGTCAAGGTGGATTATTTAAATAATAAAGAGAAGTCACAAGATCAAGAAATGATAAAGTAAAGTGACAAAATCAAGAATGAATATTTAAATGATAAAATATTGGAGAACTTTCTATTTATGGAAAGTGGTTAACCCTAAAATAAAGAAAATAGGTTAAGTGACCTAGAAATGGGTTAAGTGACCTAGAGGATGAAAGTATAAATAAGATAGCTATGGACTCTTGCAAAACATCCTTTTTGTGGATCAATGGAGAGCTTCTTGTGAGAATATCTTTTGGAGTATTGATGGAGAACTTCTTATGAGAGCTTCTTGTGAGAGAATTTTGGTGTGGATCTCTTGAGCATGATTGAAGATCTATTATGAGAAAGAGAGCATGAGGATGATTTCATGGACACATTGAAGTTTTGGCAAGTCTGAGATCACGATGACGAAATTCTCATAATTACAAAAAAACCCTATTTTCTGGTGCATACACGGGCTTTCTGTGTATAGGGTGAATATACGTAAGTTGTCTATGTACAAGGTGCATACAATAAGTGGGCTATGAGTGTACAAGGAGCGAACAGTGGATAAAATCATGAAGATTTTTGGTTGAGCTGATGACAAGTTGTTGAAGACTGAAGCAGGTTCCAGATCTGCATTCTATGGGCTCGGATCTATCACTGAGACACTAGTATGATTACACTATTGTCTTGATGGATAATATTGCTTGTTGTGTTGTAAATGCCTAGGGAATTCTTGGTATGGTTGCTATGATGTGGTTTATGTTGGTTGATGGAGTGAGAAACACTCTTATGATTCAGTACTGATATGATGACTATAGTATGTTGATTGCTTATGCATAATTGAGTAGCATTCATATTGATTGGTTGTGGAGAATGAGTAAGCTATTGGAGAGCTTGGATGTGTTGTGACTGGCTAGTGGTTAGTTTGGATAGTGAGAAATAGAAGAGAATAATAAATTGGTTGTGGAGGATCTGAGTTGATCTTGAAGGATAAACCCTAATAACTCAGAAGGTATACACATGTTGTAGTACTGTTTGGGAGAGTATACGCAGGTTGTAGTACTTCTTGGGCACATATACATGTGTGTTGTACTACTAGTAGGGTGCGTACATATGTGTGCTACACTATCGATAGGTCGCATACCTGTTGTAGATTGATATATGTTGAGGATTGTTGCCTCATCTCAGTTGGTGTTGAGTGTGTAAGATGATTCTTGCATGATAGAGTTGGTGCTCTTGTAGAGTTGTACTCTATTCAGTTGTTTCTAAAAAACCCCAAGGATTGTAGTCCGTAATAAAAAAGAAAATTGTATATACATCTTGTGTTCTTTGTGTTCCTTGTGGTGATGACGTGTTGATGATATATTGTTGATATATGTTGCCGATATGTCTTCACATCTAACTGGTTATAAATGACAGCAATGAGTAATGAGTAAAATGTTGAATTCTCACTAATAAGTTTTGTGTAAGAGGGAAGTTTTGGGAAAAAGAGTCCCACACTCATTCACCCCCCCTGTAAGTGTGGTAGGTGTGTCCAATAGGATGCACATACACCTTTCTAATTTTAATACAATAATTGATAACATAAAAATAAAATGTTTCCTTAAACATAATTGAAATTGGATGGGTTACTACCAAAAAAAAATTCAAGCTCTTAGATAAGCAACCAACCATATCTAATTCCCATGATAGCATAAAAAACAATCAAGAGAGTCATTTCCACTAGGACCACAATCAAAATAACAAATAAGACCATATACTTATATATTCATATATAAGTAAGAGTTTACACATGTCTAGCAAGAGTTTAGACATGTCTATCCCTGAGTGGGATCTCATCAAAATCCATGGGGTCACCCCATCAATTATCAATAAACTTTAGGATAGAAATATTAATAGTTTCCCGATAATTATTAGCACTTTTGGGTTCCACATAGTTTTTGGGGTCTAAAATATGAGTAATGATGATGAACTTATCATTCTATTGAGTATAAGGTACATGATAAGGTACATGAGACAATTGTGCCATTCTTCCTAATGTTGGAATTAATAACACAACCAACATGATGGTGAGGCTTTCCATAATGGATCTTAGAATACATAGATATGAAAGAATGGGAATGAGAGGTAGCATGGGACTCCTTATTCATCATTCATAAGTTGTCGCCCTAAAAATTAATAGTGAGTACAAGAAGACCATGTTTAGCTCAATATTCTACACCTAGAAAAAAAATATATGTACAAATTCACACAAATTAGTGATTTGTACTTATTGTCTTCAAATATTTTAAGAGGATAAATATGATTAAATACAACATCACTCTTTCTATTCAACATGAGAAATAACACTTCCACTTTAACTAATTTCCATGTGAATATCTAATTTGTGTTTATAACCTTCAAATCTTTTAAAAGGCTAAATATGATTAAATATAACATCACTCACTTCCACTTTAACTAATTTCCATGTGACTTTATCTAATTTGTGTTTATAACCTTCAAATATTTTAAGAGGCTAAGTATGATTAAATACAACATTACTCATGTTGCAACATGAGAAGGAGCACTTCCACTTTAATTACTTTCCATGTGACTTAGAACTCAACAACCTAAATGACTTTAATTTCCATGTGACTTAGAACTCAACAACCTAAATGACCTTAGTGCTAATTTGGGATACTTTCTAGGTACTGGAGTTGGGAATTAGAAACTACCTTGTGAAGGTAAAGATTCAACCCTACGAAAATTTAACAAAGAGACATAACAAAACATGTTCTGTATAGTTCCAATTCTTCCATACATAAGAAATTTAGGCTAAGAGCTATTAATGTTCATTCCCCTTAAGATAATGGACCATGCAAAAAGTCCTTTCTTCGGTAGTATCAATGGTTTCCACAAGTTGTTCAACGAAAAAGTCAAATCTTTTGTTTCGATTTTAGATGCCATAGATTATTCATATAACTATTAAATACAATTTGTTCACACAATCACTTCTAACCATAGATTATTCATATGATTATTAAAGGCGATTTGTTCACACAATCACTTCTAACCATAAACACTTAGTGAAATCGAGCTTTGACTCATTCTAATTCCAATATTTCTAGTAGTACTAGGGGCTTGGATGCATAGTTTAATGAAGAAAGAGTGAATAATTAAATAACCTTGTCTAGAAGTAATTGATTTCGGTTGGATAGCCTCTACATGTCTTCCAACTCATGCCCAGGCACCCATTCTCATTCTCACTCATGCTAAGGCACCCATTCTCTTGTTTTCAGAGTCAAATATGTTCCTCACGAAACATATTTTTCAAGTGTTCATTAAAAGAAATCCTAGATCAAAAGGCTTGCCAAGATTTCCAACTGAGTAAAGGCTTCATAACTTACCATGCCTTCTATATGCAACTACAAGGTTCTTATCTCAAAGTGCTCAACAAAAAATTCTGAAGTAAATAAAATAAATCCCATGGAAGAAAGGATTGGAAAAAATCTTTATTATTAAAACTAATAAAATTAAAACAAGACCAAAAGCCATTATATAGAACTATCGTTCTCATTACATCATAATCTCAAAATTTTCATAATTAATTAACTTAATTAATTAACACACAAGATTAACCTATTTATATTTATATTTACCCTACCTCTATATTTACTCTACCTCGTTTTTCACAGGGTTAAAGCCTTACTTTTAAAATATATCAAGTCTTCAAACTCTTCTTGGATCAATGATCCTCCTTGTTTGGATCCAATTTCAACGACACTCTTGATCAAACCTGAAGTTCCATTCCTATCCAATGATTCCATGTTGCCAATTGTTTATCTACTTCAAGCTTCCAACCATTGAGCTATTCAAATCCTCGATTATTGATCTACTCGAGGCCACTTCAAATGCATAATGGTCCTTTTATAGGATTTCAACCTTTTGTAGTTCGTTCATTATAGTTGGACATGTCAATTTGGTCCACATCATTACTAATCATTGACTACCATGTGGAATTTAAATTATTAATAACCTTTTGGATTTAAGCTTTGGTCTATGTATTGTGGTAATTTTGTGATTCATTAAATAATAGGAATTATTACTAGAATTCGATAAATTATAAAATTGAATTCAAAGATTTTTTGGTGGTGTAGGATTACCAACTAACTAGGAATTCTCTTGCATCATATGTATTTTACATCACAAAGGATCCCTTAATTTTTATCTATATCAAAGTAACAAGTGTCTATAGGTTGATTCCGTCCTAAGATTTTTTTAAGAAGAACACCTATGCAAATACAATATCTCAGGAGAACCTTCCAATCTATCTCCTTACATTTTAGAGTATGATTTATCTCTTTTCATAATGTTCCTATCCTTGAATGCAGGTTTTGGATCATTCTAATATTCCCTTTTCCATGGGATGCAATACAACTTTGAATTATTGAAACTACTTTCCACTAGAAGTGTTTGGCCTCGTAGGAGACTTCTTAAGGGATTTTCCAACCTACATACATATTTATTCATTGAAGGAATTCAATAAAATGAGTAATAAATATAAATAGTTGTGAGCACCTAAACACTATGAAAATTACCTATCATGGCCTAGTTATTCTTCAAAACAAATTTAAACATTTTGAATAACAACCTCCCAAAACTCTTTTAGAGAAGATGGAAAAGAAAATGAAATATTAAGCTAAGTTAATGTTTATTCTAAATTATGTGTTTCAGTTATAAAATATTCTATTTTTTATACTCAATCATATTTTTCTCTATAATGTCCATTAATTTCTTGAGTGAGACCTTGTTCTATATCAAAGTATTCAAAACACTAACATTAATATATTATTTTTGTCTTGCTTGCTAAACCCTAGGGTCTACTAATAACAATGCCAAAAAAATGGTTCCATTGTTAGGCCATAACAAATTCTTGAAAGGGAAAACAAGGGTATGTCATTGAGAACATCACCGAGGGAGATACAAAATTGGATTATGGAAAAAAAGATCGAGTTTTCATAGAGAGGAACATGTAATCTAGATGTTGATCTAGATTAGTGGAAGGATAAGTTTATATTTTTTGAAAAGTATGGAATTTTCTTTGTTTAATTACCTATTTTATTACAAGTGTGGATAAAAAGACAAGTAGTTCAACCAATACAATATGAGAATATCAGGAACCTATAATTTGGTACCAAGAAATATTTGAATGACTCAAGGGATGGATAAAAAATGGATGCATGTGATATAATTTTGGTTTGAGTGGGTCAAGGAGCAATACATAGTTGAGTTTGATATCAAATATGACATTTGTTTCAACATGGATGAGAGGGATCTCAAGGAGGGACCATGAGGGAAGTTCATGGACTTAATACCCTTATAGATTAAGTTCTTGTTCATGGAGAAATGGTTGATGAAGATGATACAAGATATAATGTTAGTGAGAATCCTCATGATAGGACATTAGGGGAAGAAGTAAGGGAGGTTGAAACTAGAGAAAATAGAGAAAGATGGATCTACAATAACATTAAGTAGCCTAGAAAGTTCAATCATACAATCTAAGAAAAAGGGGAGAAGACATTCTCACAAAAATTAGTAGAGTAGGAGATAAAAGAAGAGAGAAAGCATGCCAGAAGTGCATATAAGTAGTAGAGGTACTAGGTGAGTGTGTTAAGAAAGGAAAGGTGTGAAAAGGGTGTTGAAATTATTCTTATAATGGGGGGGTGAATCAATATACGATACTTTTTACTTTAAATGAGCATTCATAAATCATTCATTAGCTTTAAAATATTAAATGTATGTAAACTCAATTCACACTACACAAATTTTAATTTGGAAATCCTTGTGGGAGAAAGCCACAAAAAACGTATCTTTATAAATGTCTATAGGAACCAACCTGCTGTTAAAAATCTTATAGGAACCAACCCGCTGTTAAAAATATTATAGGAACCAACCTATTAGAACCAACCATATTTTCAGTTGAGTACCAAATTAACAAGATATTGTGTAGGCACCAACCTACTAGAGACACCAATCTCTTCAGTTGAGCACCAAATCAAGACTATATCGTGTAAGCACCAACCTATTGGATTAGGTGAGAACCAACTCAATAAGATATTCTGTAGGAACCAACCTACTAGGGACACCAATATCCTCAGTTAACCACCAACTTAGTAATGCCTGTATAGGCACCAATATAATATATTCATACATAAAGTACTTTTGAATTCGCCTGCATGATTCATACTTCATGAATTTCATAGCATCATCATACTCTTAACTTTCATACTTCAGTTCCTTTCCTTACTTCATACCCTAAACATAAATTAAAAACCTAGCTAGATTTAGCCTTCATTCCCTAGAGAAACCCATAGTATAATTCCAGGCAGTATCATCACAACCTCAAAACAATGCACTTTTCAGTATCGTAGTCCTTGCTTCTTCAAAGTGAATCCTTAAAACTCCAATAAAAATTCTATTGCACACATTTAGACCCTAAGAATATTCCACAACTCCTCTTTCTCACCTCAAACCTCTTTTATGCGCTTGTACTTGTTCTTCTTGCTTGAATACTCTTCAAATGCACACATCTATCTTATATTTATAGTGTTTATGTGTTCACTTATGGGGATGAATTGTAAAACTAGCTAGGATGACCTGGAAAAATGGTTGGGATGATCTATACTTTCTAGTTGGGCCAATCTATCAAAATGTTTCGTATATCCTCATTTCTATGGAGTTAGAGGGAGTGCCATATACCATTGGAAATGTCATGGAATAAAATTTTCAACCATGTATTCTATACTCCCATTTGATCTATGTTTTCAAAGTAAAAATGCCTTCAAAGACACAGTATCCAAACTAAGCATAAAAAATCAAAAAACAGTATTTCCAACAATCTCCATCTTGCAATGCTTATATTGGAAATATGTAGTCTCCCCCTATATTTGACATCAATGAAAAAAATATTTCCAATAATCTCCTTCTTTGTCATAGATGGAAACCCTTAGTCAATTCTATAATACTCCTTTTGTTGTTGTTGGAGGAGGCATTTTTGGGAGTAAGTGCAACAAGTGATATAGAGTGGGCCAAAGGGAATAGTGCATGCCAGAAAAGAAGGAATACTAGTGTGACAAAGGCCAAAGGGAAAAACGCTCACTGGAAAACAAGGAAGACTATCATGACAAAGGGAAAATGAAACAATATGCAATAGGGTTTGTGGAAATCCAACGCATATGGGGACAAACCTTGCCATGTTAGGGTTATGGTTTTTGAGTCATATTGTAAGGGTTTTTAACCCATTTTTGTAGTATAAATAGAAGATGTATGAGGCAGGTTGAGGTATCTAGGTCTGTTTCTTTGATATCATGTTTTTGGTGCGAAGAACCTATTTTGTTTTTCCTTTTTGAGTCTGAATGTTTGTTGAGAGCTATGGAGTTCAGAGGGAGTCAATCTAGAGATGTAGCTAAGGGTTAGGTCGCAAGATGTGGATCTTGGTGCGACAATGGTATTCCTAACTACTCTCTACTATTCTATGATGTAATGCGCACAACGCTATCTTGATGCAGAAGAAGAAATAAGAATACAATTTGTGTGGACGTAGCCCCAAGGGGGGTGAACCACGGTAAAACTCTGTGTTGCAATGTGTCTAAATGATTTTGTGATTTCTGCAATCATGGTTGAATAATTAAATGAATGAATGGTTTTAATCACAACATGCACTAGGATATGTTTGCAGAATGAATATTATGAGTGAATGAAGTAATGGATCTGATGAATATTGTAGTAGAATGCTTGTTTTGGTAGAAATATAAGTAAGAAGAAAAATCCCAACCCCTTCCATGACTACAAAAATCTGCTTCCTACAGTCTAAGCCATATTGGGTGAGACTACATTGTGCACTCTATGCATAGTGTAGCCTTCTAGTTTACCAGAAGGGTCGAAGGTGAAAATGTTGGTTGTGGAGCCTGATTATCTTCCTGATTCAGAGGTCCTTGCTTTCAGTCGTGTTGATACCCCATGAAGTATTTACACCCCATAAGTATGTACAATCTTCCATGCGGGGGAGTGCAGAGGGGGGGGTACCCCCTCTGCGGGGTCCGAGGGGGATATTCCCCTGGATGGGGGGTCTGGGGGCAAGCGGTCCCCCAGCGGGGGTTCGAGGGCGAAGCCCTTGAATAAAAAATTGCCTTGTAAAATTATATTGTAATTTCATTGTAAATCTAGATCATTCATTATAAGGTCATAGATCTAACGGTAGATATTATGGTAGGGTTTTTTGCCCTAGAAGGCAACCCTCTTTTATGAGGGAAATGTATTGCGGCTAGGGTTGATAGTGAATATTGTATTCTGAGAGAGGAGACTGTGAGAGAAAGAAGAGGAAGTTACAATAGGTTTTGCTGTAGGTTGTATCCCTTCATTTGCTGGATAATAATAAAGGAAGGACCTGGCAATTTCTCTGGTGGACGTAGCTCACACTGGGTGAACCACGTAAATTTGTGTCTCTCTTATATTGTGTGTCTTCTGTGTTTTTTTTTTTTGTTTATGCATTTGTTTTATTTTATTGCTCCACGGTCCTATTTTTCTAACAACTGGTATCCGAGTGTAAGGTAACTCGCAGGAAAAGAGGGTTCCTGGTTCGAGTGGGAGCAATGTCGGAAGATGGAAAGTTTAGGGTTGAGAAATTTAACGGCCCAAACTACCAGTTATGGAAGATGCAGATGGAAGACTATCTATATCAGAAGGATCTATTCCTACCATTGAGCGGAGTAGCAAAGAAGCCGATGACCATGAAGGACGAATAATGGGAGATTCTTGACAGAAAGGCTCTAGGAATGATACGGCTGAGCCTGGCAGCGTCGGTGGCTTTCAATATTTCAAAAGAAAAGACAACGAAGGGTTTGATGGACGCATTGGCCAAATTGTATGAAAAACCCTCAGCGTCGAATAAGGTATTTCTAATGAAGAGATTATTTAATATGAAGATGTCAGAAGGTGGGTCTATTGTAGATCATTTAAATGAATGTAATACGGTTACTAATCAACTAAGTTCTGTAAAAGTGGACTCTGATGATGAGGTTAGGGCTCTTCTAATCTTGTGCTCATTGCCAAAAAGCTGGAATGGCTTGGTCATGGCTGTAAGTAACTCTGTCTTTGGTTCAAATACTTTAAAATTTGATGAT
>JZKD02S0701050.1:179039-200283 GCA_000966675.3 Picea glauca
GACCCAACTCACCTTTAGGACAAAACATACCTCCTGCATTGGCCCAGTATTGGAATCAACTTATGCAACATTTTCCTCCAAATGCTGGGGGGCAGCAACCTGTCCCTACTACAGGACAACCGTATCCGGGTGTGACTAATCCTATTTGGGGTTCAGGACAGACTACTCAACCTCAAGCCACTACTCAAGCTCAAGGTCAAAATCCTTGGGTTACTATCCGATTCAACCACCACCAAATCAACCAGGATCCTCCCTCTGGGGGCAGACTGCATACGGTCCCACTGGTTTACCGACGGGGCTTCTTCCCCAAAGTCACCAGTATCCTCAAGTGAATCGGCAATTGCCTTTTCTTGCTACTTTGGATTTACCAGATTTGTCTAGGATTTTGAATGATCCTATTCGTCACTCTCCCCAATGGCCTGCTATTCCTGCAAATCTTCCATCGGACATCCCAAAATTCGATGGGAAGGCGGGAGAGGACCCGACTAATCATGTCATGACTTTCCATATGTGGTATTCATCTAACTCATTGATGGACGACTCCATTAGATTGCGTCTTTTTCAATGCACCCTTACAGGTGCTGCTGCGAAGTGGTACATTGAATTACCACAAGGATTCTTTTTAGATTTCAACACCCTTGCGGTGGCTTTTCTCACCCATTACCAGTTACCGATTCGTTACGATACAGGAACTGAGATTTTAACCTCCTTTAAACAAGGTTCTGGCACTCATATCTCTGATCACATTCATGAGTGGAGAAGGAGGAGACGTCTTATTAAACTTGAGCTTCCTGATCAGTTACTGGCCGAATGGTTTACAAAATCGTTTGTAAACAAAATTGGAAAAGACATTCCTATGGGCGGTGTTGTTACTGAAGAGCAGTCTATAAGTCGCGCTCAATATCTAGATCTTGTTTATTCGCAAACAGGGACTTTGTATGACTTACTTCCTGATTTACCTCGTCCTGGTACTTCCAACACTTCTACTGCTCCAGTTGCTTCACATACAGTTGATGGTGTGATTGGGACCGTTAACCGAATCACTAAACACTTTGCGAGCCTTCAATGGCTTTGGTTTAAAACCTTATGGTGTTCCTCCGTCGTTGCCCGTTACTCTCGAAGGCAAGACCATCCAGGTGGAAGTGGAAGTTTTTGATACTCCCCTAGATTATAATCTTCTCCTTGGTCGAAGTTGGGTCGATTCTATGCGCGCTGTTGTATCAACCCTTTTCCGTGTTCTACGATTTCCTCACCAGGGAAGAGTGGTTACGGTTGATCAACTTGCCTTCTTTAATACCGATACTCGCACAGGAAACGTGCCGTTCATAGCCAACACCCCACCGGGTTATGAGAATGTTGGAGTCGGTCTTTTAAAAGATTCGTCGTTAATGGGTACTTTTCCCATACCACCACCGCCCAATATTCCAAGCCCGTTAGTTGCATCTATTAATATGATCTCTACTGTACCTCGTGAACTTCCAGTGTCTTCCGACCCTTGGATAGTCCCTGATCCTAGAGATCATGTTCGTTTCAGCAACGTTATGCCGTTAAGTCCGGTTGAGTCCGCCTACCAAGCTATTCAATCGGCAACCCCTACTACTTCTTCTTGTGATGAGTTGTCTCCTGATCCTTTTCATGTCATTTTTCCAACTGAAGAGATGATCATGTCTGTCTTGGATGACACCCCTTGGGACGATGGGCATCATCGTTCCATACTATTTTTGTAACAACAGACTCTTGAGAATTACCAGCGGATTTCGACTCCGTCGACCGTTGTTGTCATTACGACCGTTCCTGGATCTATACAAGATGTGTTTGCTGAAGGGAACCTGAGTAACATTTCACCCACGATACCCATCGATATTTCAGTGAAACTTGGGATAGTCGAGAACGTTCATATTGGAGCTTCGTGTTCTCCAGACGAAATTGTAACTTACACTTCCTTGTTTAAAGAATTTCGTGATATCTTTGCATGGAGTTATGAATAAATGCCGGGTATTGACCCGTCTATTGTGGTGCATGAAATTAAGACATACCCCGGAGCCAAACCAGTCCGACAGTGCCTCCGTTCTGTCCATCCACGTAAAGCCGTAGCCATTAAACTTGAGGTTGAAAAACTTCTAAAAGACGGTTTTATTTACCCTGTGGCATTGACAGAATGGGTTTCTAACCCTGTACCGATCGATAAAAAAGGTGGTAGTATTCGTGTTTGTGTTGATTATTGGGATATCAACAAAGCTTGTCCTAAGGACAATTTTCCAACCCCTTTCGTTGACCAGATCATCGATGATTGTGCCGGCAGCGAAATCTTTTCTCTCATGGATGGATTTTCCGGCTATAATCAGATCAATATCACTCCTGAGGACCAACACAAAACAACTTTTATTTGTCCTTGGGGTACTTTCGCCTACCGTAAAATTCCTTTCGGTCTAAAGAATGCAGGTGCTACGTTCCAACGTGCTATGTCTTACGCATTTCACGATATCAAGCATATTGTTCAACCTTATTTGGACTATTTGTCGGCTCACTCTTTACGTCGCGTCGATCACCCTATGCATCTCCGTGCGATTTTCCTTCGTTGTCGATTCTATCCCATTCGCTTGAATCCGCATAAATGTGTCTTTTGCGTAGAATCCGACCATCTCCTTGGTTTTATTGTTTCACGCCATGGGATATGGGTGGATCCTATCAAGGTTGAGGCGATTCTTAATCTCCCTCCTACTTCTACCTTACACCAGTTACAAAGTTTGCAGGGGAGAGCAAACTTTCTTCGTCGATTCATCCCGAATTATGCCGAGATTACTCGCAGTTTTACACGTCTTTTAAAGAAAGGTTCTGAGTTTGTTTGGGACAAAACTGCTAATGATGCCTTTGAAGCTTTGAAATTGTCCCTTACCAAAGCTCCTCTTCTTTTCCCTCCAGATTATAGTCGAGATTACTTTCTTTATCTAGCTGTGTCCGAGTATACTATCGGCATGGTTCTTGTTCAAGAGGATGATGCTTACGATGAGCATGTTATATATTACCTGAGCCGAAGTTTAACTTCTACAGAAATTAAATATCAACATGTTGAAAAACTGGCCTTGGTTGCTGTTCAAGCAGTTCAACGTTTTCGTCATTACATTCTTGCCAGGAAAACTACCGTGATTTCACACTATAACCCCATGCAACATATATTGACTTGTCAATTGCTGGGGGGCAAGTACTCCAAATGGATTGTTATTCTCCAGGAGTTCGATTTGGAATTCGATCGTTCCACATCGAAGAAGTCTTTGGTTTTCGCTGAGTTGATTTGTGATTTTCCCCACATTGCCATAGAAAAAGTAACAGTTGATTCGTTACCTGACGAGTCACTTTTCCTTATAAGTACCGACGATATTTGGTACGCAGATATCATTATATATCTCCAGACTCAAACTTTCCGGCCTGCTTTGTCTAGTGTCGAACGACGTCGTATCCGTTATAAAGCACGTCATTATATTATCCTTGGTGATACCCTCTACCGTCGAGGTATTGATTCTGTGTTTTGCCATTGTTTAACTTTTGAAGAAGCCGAGAGAGCTTTGAATGACTGCCACTCTGGAGCATGTGGTGGTCATATGTCTGGGTATGCTACTGCTCAGAAAATCTTACGTGCAGGATATTTTTGGCCTTCGTTGTTTCATGACTACATTACAGCTATTCAAAAGTGTCATGCCTGCCAGACCTATAATCAGAAGATTTGATCGCATCCTGCTCCCCTTCATCCTGTAGTCTTAGTAGGTCCTTTCGCTAAATGGGGCATTGATTTTATGACATGTCACCCTCACTCGGCCGGGGGGGATGGGTACATTATTGTTGCTGTTGATTATTTTACTAAATGAGCTGAAGCAATGTCGACATTCAATAATACTGGGAAGACTACAACACTTTTTATGTTCAACCATGTCATCACTCGTTTTGGTGTTCCTCAGGCTATCGTTACTGATCAAGGTAGTCATTTTAGAAATAATATGATGTCTGAACTTACGGAAAAGTTGGGACTTCGTCATGATAGCTCAACACCCTATTATCCACAGGCTAATGGCCAGGTCGAAGCCATCAATAAGGTTCTTATAACTATGATTCGACGGATGATAGGAATCCATAAATCCAGCTGGCACACAATGTTATTTTCGACATTATGGGCATATCAGACGTCTGTTAAGTCTGCCACAGGATTCACGCCTTTTCGATTAGTTTATGGCATGGAAGCCATTCTACCAATATAATGCGAAATACCGTCTTTGTAGCTAGCTGTAGAGCTCTTACCTAATGCCTCTGCCGAAGAGGAACATCTGTTGTATTTGATGCGATTAGACGAGACTCGCCGTGATGCTACTTTGGTAATCGAAGCCCAGAAGAAACGTGTTAAGGCACAGTATGACAAGCANGGTACTTGCCAGCAATGGTGGGGGAAAAATTTGGGAAAGGGATATGTTTCGTCTTTGTGTTAATTGGCAGTAAGTGTCGCTCTTGAACATGACACCCCCTATTCATCATCTGAAGCCGGTTTGGGAAATCCATTTGTCTCTCATTCGATTCAATTACAAGGTCTTTCCATGTGTCATCTTTGAGTCAATTCTACCAAATCATTGGTCGTGTCATCCATATGTTCAAGAGCTGTCCGTTTGAAACTCCTATTTGAGTCGGCCATCTGCAGTTATCCTTTCACTTCATGTCGGCCTTCCCTGTGTCCAAAGTCCAATTGCTACATACTATGTTTCACTTTCAAACTCTGTTACTCATTTCGTGTCACTGATGGGGGAT
This sequence comes from Picea glauca, assembly GCA_000966675.3. Taxonomy (NCBI): domain Eukaryota; kingdom Viridiplantae; phylum Streptophyta; class Pinopsida; order Pinales; family Pinaceae; genus Picea; species Picea glauca. The sequence goes on from JZKD02S0701050.1 coordinate 183,828, forward strand.
ACATCAAGGCCCTCCTGTGACGAGTCTTGTTCTGTCGACATCAGCACATTATCCAGGATTAAGACTTAGAAATCATTTTAGTACCTTGAAGCTTGCATGCCTCAATGGCAAGTTTCCCGCTTTCGACAGTGGGTTTACATCATTGACCCCTGATCGAAAGATTTCGTCGGTTGTTCGACATCAACTCATTTATTCACAGTCGACGGATTGTACTATAGTACCTTGGGAGTCATTGACATTAATGGTGATTTCTCTCGCACTTGTTAACGGTATACATCAATGACCGGTAATCAAGTGGTGTCTACCATGTTCGACTTCGGCACATGTAATCACATGGATAGATTCGTACTTTGGGTGATGAGATTGAAGACCCTGGATATTATCCTTATGATCCAAGTTGCGATGGAGTATGTATTATTTGCGACACATAGATCCACTGTGTATGTTTCGTGGCTATGTCGTCTTGATTGAAAATTTGTCGCACAGATCCACAGTGTATTCAGGTGGTTGTNTACTTGCTAGCAATGGTGGGGGAAAAATTTGGGAAAGGGATATGTTTCATCTTTGTGTTAATTGGCAGTAAGTATCGCTCTTGAACATGACACCCCCTATTCATCATTTGAAGCCTGTTTGGGAAATCCATTTATCTCTCATTCGATTTAATTACAAGGTCTTTCCATGTGTCGTCTTTGAGTCAATGCTACCAAATCATTGGTCATGTCATCCATATGTTCAAGATCTGTCCGTTTGAAACTCCTATTTGAGTCGGCCATCTGCAGTTATCTTTTTACTCTGTGTCGGCCTTCCCTATGTCCAAAGTCCAATTGCCACATACTCTGTTTCACTCTTTAAACTCTGTTACTCATTTTGTGTCACTGATGGGGGATACATCAAAGCCCGCCTATGACGAGTCTTGTTCTGTCGACATCAACACATTATCCGGGATTGAGACTTAGAAATTATTCAGTACCTTGGAACTTGCATGCCTCAATGGCAAGTTTCTCGCTTTCGACAGTGGGTTTACCTCATTGACTCCTGATCAAAAGATTCCATTGATTATTCGACATCAACTCATTTATTCACAATTGATGGATTGTACTATAGTACCTTGCGAGTCATTGACATTAATGGTGATTTCCCTTGCATTTGTTAACGGTATACATCAATGACCGGTAATCAAGTGGTTTCTACCATGTTCGACTTCGACACATGTAATCACATGGTTAGATTCGTACTTTGGGTGATGAGATTGAAAACCCTGGATATTATCCTTATGATCCAGGTTACGATGGAGTATGTATTATTTGTGACACATAGATCCACTGTGTATGTTTCGTGGCTATGTCGTCTTGCTTGAAAATTTGTCGCACAGATCCATAGTGTATTCAGGTGGCTGTGCTATGTTATGACTACATGGATCCACAGTGTATGATTGGTGNGTACTTGCCAGCAATGGTGGGGGAAAAATTTGGGAAAGGGATATGTTTCGTCTTTGTGTTAATTGGCAGCAAGTGTCGCTCTTGAACATGACACCCCCTATTCATCATTTGAAGCTGGTTTGGGAAATCCATTAGTCTCTCATTCGATTTGATTACAAGGTCTTTCCATGTGTCGTCTTTGAGTCAATTCTGCCAAATCATTGGTCGTGTCATCCATATGTTCAAGAGCTGTCCGTTTGAAACTCCTATTTGAGTCGGCCATCTGCAGTTATATTTTCACTCCGTGTCGGCCTTCCCTGTGTCCAAAGTCCAATTGCCACATACTCTGTTTCACTTTCAAACTCCGTTACTCATTTTTTGTCATTGATGGGGGATAAATCAAGGCCCTCCTGTGACGAGTCTTGTTCCGTCGACATCAAAACATTATCCGAGATTAAGACTTAGAAATCATGTTAGTACCTTGAAGCTTGCATGCCTCAATGTCAAGTTTCCCGCTTTCGACAGTGGGTTTGCATCATGGACCCCTGATCGAAAGATTCCGTCGGTTGTTCGACATCAACTCATTTATTCACAGTCAACGAATTGTACTATAGTACCTTGGGAGTCATTGACATTAATGGTTATTTCCCTCACACTTGTTAACGGTATACATCAATGACTGGTAATCAAGTGGTTTCTACCATGTTCGACTTCGACACATGTAATCACATGGTTAGATTCGTACTTTGGGTGATGAGATTGAAGACCCTGGATATTATCTTTATGATCCAGGTTGCGATGGAGTATGTATTATTTGCGACACATAGATCCACTGTGTATGTTTCGTGGCTATGTCGTCTTGCTTGAAAATTTGTCGCACAGATCCACAGTGTATTCAAGTGGCTGTGCTATATTATGACTACATGGATCCACAGTGTATGATTGGTGGCCATGACCTTTGTTTACGATGTCATCAGTCTATAATCTGAGTATGGGGATGCCTACCTCAGGAATTGGTATATATGATATTCTGTTGATGCTTGGATGTTTGCAGGTCTCTGATTAGATGTGCTCTTGGTTCTTGACACACACATGCAGCTTACAAAGTCTATTGACTGTCACCGGTTCCACTCTCAGACTTTGGGGGGCNTGGGAAAGGGATATGTTTCATCTTTGTGTTAATTGGCAGTAAGTATCGCTCTTGAACATGACACCCCCTATTCATCATTTGAAGCCGATTTGGGAAATCCATTTGTCTCTCATTCGATTTGATTACAAGGTCTCTCCATGTGTCATCTTTGAGTCAATGCTGCCAAATCATTGGTCGTGTCATCCATATGTTCAAGAGCTTTCCGTTTGAAACTCCTATTTGAGTCGGTCATCTGCAGTTATCTTTTCACTCCGTGTCGGCCTTCCCTGTGTCCAAAGTCCAATTGTCACATACTCTGTTTCACTTTCAAAATATGTTACTCATTTCGTGTCACTGATGGGGGATACATCAAGGCCCTCCTATGACGATTCTTGTTCCTTCGACATCAGTACATTATCCGGGATTAAGACTTAGAAATCATTTTAGTACCTTGAAGCTTGCATGCCTCAATGGCAAGTTTCCCTCTTTCGACAGTGGGTTTACATCATTGACCCCCGATCGAAAGATTCCGTCGATTGTTCGACATCAACTCATTTATTCACAATCGACGGATTTTACTATAGTACCTTGGGATTCATTGACATTAATGGTGATTTCCCTCGCACTTGTTAACGATATACATCAATGACCGGTAATCAAGTGGTTTCTACCATGTTCGACTTCGACACATGTAATCACATGGATAGATTCGTACTTTGGGTGATGAGATTGAAGACCCTGGATATTATCCTTATGATCCAGGTTGCGATGGAGTATGTATTATTTGCGACACATAGATCCACTGTGTATGTTTCGTGGCTATGTCGTTTGGCTTGAAAATTTGTCGCACAGATCACAGTGTATTCAGGTGGCTGTGCTATGTTATGACTACATGGATCCACAGTGTATGATTGGTGGCCATGACTTTTAGGTATGATGTCATCAGTCTATTATTTGAGTATGGGAATGCCTACCTTAGAATTGATATATAAGATATTCTGTTGATGCTTGGTTGTTTGCAGGGCTCCGATTAGATGTGCTTTTGGTTCTTGACACACACATGCAGCTTACAAAGTCTATCGACTGTCACCAGTTCCACTCTCAGACTTTGGGGGGCATTCTGTTATCCACATTTTTGGTTATCGAGATGATATTATGATTAGGTCATGATAATGGAAGATCAAAATCTTCATTAAGAACTTTTTCCTGAAGAAAGTTACACTTGTCATTTTCTCAAAATCATATTTTGAAAATAGTTCGCAGGCTGCATATATACTCTCCTGCGAGAATCCTTCATTCCCGCAGGCTGCATTCAGCTTGACTGCGAACTTCTCGCACTGTGTCAATGGTTAGGGTGCGAACATGTTTCTAAGGGAGGAAAATAGATAAGTTCTCGATCCTTCTAGAAGGGATCTTCTAGAAGGGTGAGTTGGAGTTCGAATGGTTGGCAATATACTGACTTTCCAGATATCTTGGGATTATTCCCTATCCAAGTAACTAATCAATCTTCTCCTATATATTGAAGATATTGCTCATGGAAATGGTTAACTAGAGAAAATAGAAGCAAGCTAGCAAGAGATTGATTGGAGAATTGGTGCAAGACTGTATGGAGGACTGATGCTACAGCAGCAAGATCATCATATGTAGTTGAACTTCTTCATGCATGAGCAAGTGTGTGTGTCAAAGCTAGGAGCCATCGAAAGGAGACCTACGACATCAAGGCTCAGGTTGTAAGTTTCTCTTTCATTAATGCAATACAGTNAGGTACTTGCCAGAAATGGTGGGGGAAAATTTGGGAAAGGGATATGTTTCATCTTTGTGTTAATTGGCAGTAAGTATCGCTCTTGAACATGACACCCCCTATTCATCATTTGAAGTAGGTTTGGGAAATCCATTTGTCTCTCATTCGATTTGATTACAAGGTCTTTCCATGTGTCGTCTTTGAGTCAATGCTACCAAATCATTGGTCGTGTCATCCATATGTTCAAGAGCTGTCCGTTTGAAACTCCTATTTGAGTCGGCCATCTGCAGTTATCTTTTCACTCCGTGTCGGCCTTCCCTGTGTCCAAAGTCCAATTGCCACATACTTTGTTTCACTCTCAAACTCTGTTACTCATTTTGTGTCACTGATGGGGGATACATCAAGGCCCTCCTGTGATGAGTCTTGTTCCATCGAAATCAACACATTATCCGGGATTAAGACTTAGAAATCATTTTAGTACCTTGAAGCTTGCATGCCTCAATGGCAAGTTTCCCGCTTTCGACAGTGGGTTTACATCATTGACCCCTGATCGAATGATTCCGTTGGTTGTTCGAAATCAACTCATTTATTCATAGTCGACGGATTGTACTATAGTACCTTGGGATTCATTGACATTAATGGTGATTTCCCTTGCACTTGTTAACGGTATACATCACTGACCGGTAATCAAGTGGTTTCTACCATGTTCTACTTCGACACATGTAATCACATGGTTAGATTCGTACTTTGGGTGATGAGATTGAAGACCCTGGATATTATCCTTATGATCCAAGATGCGATGGAGTATGTATTATTTGCGACACATAGATCCACTGTGTATGTTTCGTAGCTATGTCGTCTTGCTTGAAAATTTGTCGCTCAGATCCACAGTGTATTCAAGTGGCTGTGTTGTATTATGACTACATGGATCCACAGTGTATGATTGGTGGCCATGACCTTTGTTTACGATGTCATCAGTCTATGATATGAGTATGGGGATGCCTACCTCAGGAATTGGTATATATGATATTCTGCTGATGCTTGGATGTTTGCAGGTTTCTGATTAGATGTGCTCTTAGTTCTTGACACACACATGCAGCTTACAAAGTCTATCGACTGTCACTGGTTCCACTCTCAGACTTTGGGGGGCATTCCGTTATCCACAATTTTGGTTATCGAGATGATATTATGATCATGTTATGATAATGGAAGATCAAACTCTTCATTAAGAACATTTTCCTGAAGAAAGTTACACTTGTCATTTTCTCAAAATCATATTTTAAAGATAGTTCGCAGGCTGCATATACATTCTCTTGCGAGAATCCTTCGTTCCCACAGACTGCATTCAGCTAGACTGCGAACTTCTCGCACTGTGCTAATGGTCAGAGTGCGAACATGTTTCTAAAGGAGGAAAATGGATAAGTTCTTGATCCTTCTAGAAGGTTGAGTTGGCTTTCGAATGGTTGGCAAAGTACTGACTTTCCAGATATTTTGGGATCATTCCCTATCCAAGTAACTAATCAATCTTCTCCTATATATTGAGAGGATTTCTCATGGAAAAGGTGAGAGAAGAAGCAAGCTAGCAAGAGATTGATTGGAGAATTGGTGCAATACTGTATGGAGGATTGATGCTACAGCAACAAGAGACAACAACAAGGTCATCATATGTGGTTGAACTTCTTCATGCATGAGCAAGTGTGTGTGTCAAATCTATGAGCCATCGAAAGGAGACCTACGACATCAAGGCTCAGGTTGTAAGTTTCTCTTTCATTAATGCTATACAGTAATATGTGCCTTTCCCATAATGATGATGTCATCTTATTACATGATTCCTTGATCACATGTATAGACTAGGTATTGAATATATTAATCTGCATTTGCTGTGATTGGTTTGTGTTTTTGTGTTTGGAACGACGCAAGAGCATCAGAGCAGAGCAAGGAACAATAGAGATTAAAGGAGAGCGTTCATAAGGTATGTCCGACATCCATTTCTCTTAGTTCATTTCAATAGTCTAGATCTAGGGAAAGGGTAGTATTTTGTCATGTTTTGTTCCAGATCCAGGTGGATCTGGGGAGATTGGTCTGTGTCCGCACTCACGAATTTATCCTGAAACACATATACATTGTTATCTATCCTTATGCCTTTAGCCACAACTTGTCTTGAGTTTACAGACTTTATCTTGCAATCCTTGGAAGTTAACACCACTTCACATCCTCTATCACACATTTGACTTACACTGAGAAAATTATGTTTCAGCCCATCTACATGCAGAAAATATGATATTTTCCTTCTCCATTAATTAAACTTACCATCTGTCACACACCCACTACAGAAAATAAAAATTTCTCCTTTTATCGAGGGAAAAATTCCTCGAATTTCTACGGTGGCCTAGCACAGTCTAGATCTTCCCTTATCCTCCTCCATATGATCGTTGGCTATGACCATAGGCCTTACCAAAAAGGTGCTTTCGACTTCTATGTTTTGGAATTTCTGTGTGTGAGCTCTTCCCAGCTCCCCATCCTTTGAAATGTCGAAACCCGAAATGGGGTTAACGAGCCCTTTGGCTCCCCTTTTTCCTACTCCATGCGACCACCTTCTTGGCCACATGCTAACACTAAATGGCACTACAGGAACTCAACTTTCCGGAGCAAAAACCTTTAGATCACATGGTTGTTGGATTATGCTTATGAGTTTTTGTTTCTGATCTTTAAGTTGTGTGAGGAAGATAGATTAAAAGGTTGTAAAACAAAGTATTGGTATTGATTGTTTCTTCTTTATGCTATACTCATCAGACATAGGAACCTATTTGTTATCGACACATATAGTGCATCAACTCTATTGATTATGAATCCTAGATTGACATTTAAATGAGTGTAAGATATATATTGAACATATTTGTACACCAACAAGCCCCAAACATGCATTTCCAAAATGCACAAACTATACAACTAGTCACAAAATTGACATGCACTGAAAAACTAAAGGAAGTGCGCACACATGCGTAGGCCAAAGAATCCATTAAAGCACAGATGCACCTGATGTGCGACTGTGTACAAGAAACTCCGCGCACAACTGTGAATGATGCATTTATGGTTTTTGTCATCCCCTCACCCACTTTTGGACCATCTCCCAACTTGATTTGACCCTCAAATATGAGCTGAATCCGAATGGGGGGCTGGTCAAATACGTAAGGGTGCCCTAAAGGGCCCCTTTTACACACTAAAGACCGGTTGGATATTGCGTCAAAGACATGCTATAAAAAGAGGCCATGTGTGCACTAAGAATTCAAGAATCCCATTGTGTTGTTATGTTGCCTCTATTATCCTTCAAGAAACCTCTTTTGTTTTTGGAGCATACTAGAATCATCTCAATAAGCTATTCACCTCACCTCTTGAGGGAATACGCTTGGATTTATTCACCATTTTCTTTTTAGTTTACCATTTGTAAGAAGAGATCTCACATAGGGGACTCAAGAGCCCTCCCAAAGAGGAAGAGGGAATCCATAAGTCCCCCTTTTTCTATAGTCTTTTCCCACTAATATACTTCTCCATTGGTGGCATGATTATTGATTAATTTTGGTTCTAATTTCCTCATGCATTTTAGTTTTATTTCTTTAGTTGTTGTTATCTTAGTTTTTTGTTTATTTCATGTGATTGAATTGTTGGATTCATACACTAACCTTTGTCCTGTGTAGCAGGCCCAACTAGACTTGCAAGTGCCCCTCTTTTTCTCATTCAAGTGACAAAAAGGACACAACAACAAGGATGGTGTCTGAGTGGATCCTAAGAAGGTTGAAGCTATGCAAGATTGGCCTCGCCCTAAAATTCTTAATATCTTGTGTGGTTTTCTGGGTTTAATGAGATATTATAAGAAGTTTGTTCAGAATTATGGAGAGATTGCATCTCCTCTTACTTCCCTCTTTAAAAATAACGCTTTCACTTGGGCTTCAGTTGTGGATCATGGCTTCCAATCCTTAAATGATGCTATGTGATCGACTCCTATCTTAGCACTCCAAAAATTCACAAAGACATTTGTATTAGAATGTGATTCTTCCAAGAAAGGGATTGGAGTCATCCTCATGCAAGATGACAGGCCCTTGGCATTCACTAGAAAACAACTTTTAGAGTGACATTTCTATTAGAAAAATAAGATCACGGAGCAATAAAATAAAACAAATGAGGAAATAAAACATGTAAGATACACTATACAATATATACACAGACATACGTGGTTCATCCAGTGTGGGCTATATCCACTAGAGAAATTGACATGTCCTTCCTTTATTATTATCCAGTAGATGAAGGGATACAACCTACAACAAACCCACTGTAACTTCCTCTTGTTTCTCTCACAGTATCCTCTCTCAGAATACAATATTCGCTATGATACATAGCCACAATACATTTCCCTCATAAAAGAGGGTTTCCTTCTAGGGAAAAAAAACCTTACATAAATATTGTTATTAGATCTACGACCTTATAATGAACAGTCCATATTTACAATGAAATTAAAATATACATTTACAAGTAAGTTTTTCCTTCGGGGGATTAATAGGGGGGGTAACCCGCCCCTGCACTCCCCCACATGGATGAGTGTACATTCTTCTAGGGTGTAAAGTCTTCATGGGGTATAAACATGATTGAAAACAAAGACCTTTGAATTAGGAAGATAATCAGGCTCCACAACCAACAATTTGGGCCAATCCATTTGTGAAAAAGAAATGTTATCTATTCTACATGTTGTGGTTCTCTGGTGTCCTTATTTATTAGCTCAATGGTTCCAAATTTGTTGGCTCGGAGTCTCAAGTATTTCCAGGAACAACACATTTCATCCTTGGCACAACAAAAATGGGTGACCAAGCTACTTGTCTATGATTATGAGATCATTTACGAGAAGGGAAAGGAAAATGAAATGGTCGATTCTCTTTCTCAGAAATATGAAGAACATGGGTCCCTTTTCTCCCTCTCCTTAATTGTACATATTTTCTCCAAGTTGTTCGTCAAGAATGGTTGCAAGACCCAAAAATTTCTAGCCTGCTCCACTAATTGCAACACAATCCTTTAGTTTCTCTAGGGTACTCTTGGCATAATTAAGAGATTTTCTACAAAGGTCGTTTGTATTTATGCAAGAAATCCCAAATTAAATCCACAGAGATTTATGAACTTCATGCCTCACCCACAGTCGGGCATTCAATATTTACCAAAACGTATGAAAGGGTCAAACGCTCTTTTTTTTGGGAGGGTATGAAATAAGACATCCACACCTTTGTGGATGACTGTAAGGTGTGTCAACACAACAAGAGAGAAACTTTCAAATATCCAGGCACACTCCAACCACTTCCGATTACCCATGCTATTTGGTGAGATATTTCTATGGAATTCATTGTAGGATTACCTAAATTGGGAAATAAGTCAGTCATCGATTGTCTCTCCAAGTTTTGTTCAACACCCCTTCAAAACTGCCATAGTGACTCAAATATTCATGGATAATATCTTCAAGATTCATGGCATGACTAATTCTATTGTCTTTGACAAAGACCCCACTTTCACCAGCAATTTTTGGCAAGAATTTTTCAATCTAAAATGAACCCAATTGCATCTCATCACTTCCTATCACCCCTAGACGGATGGCCAGACTGAAGTTTTCAACAAGTTTTTGGAAACATATTTGAGGTCTTTTTCATATGAGCGGAAAAATCAGTGGGATCAATGGTTACCCCCATATGAATGGTGGTACAACACATATTACCATACAACTACGTGCATGGCTCCTTTTGAATTCATATACAACCAAAATCCCCCATCAGTTCTCTCCTATGTGCCAGGGGTCTCAATGGTTCAAGAGGTTGACACAAATATTACAGTTTGGGAGGCTATTCTTTGTGCCCTCAAAGAAAATTTGGTCATGGCTTAGAATCGCATGAAGCAAAAAGAATATCAAGGTTTTTTTTAGCACCATTTTGTTGAAGGGGACCAGGTATTTCTTCGACTACAACCTTATGAGAAGACTTCCCTCAAAGCTCAACACTATCATAAAATTATGCCCAAATTGTATGGTCCTTATATAGTTCTCAAGCATGTGGGATCGGTGGCCTATCAGTTAGATTTACCTAGTCAGTCAAATATCCATCATGTTTTCCATGTTTCCTGTTTAAAGAAGGTGATTATAACTAAGTGCCAAACTAAAACTAGTCTTCCTAAGTTGGATGAAGAAGGTTCCATATGGTTGCAACCACAAGCAGTCTTGGCCTAGCTAGACCTTTGTATTTTTCAATGCACCATCTATGAAGTATTAGTCCAATGGAAATATACACCTCTAGAAGATGCTACCTAGGCACCAACCACCATTCTACAACAATTCCCTTATCTGAAGCCTTGAGGACAAGGTTTTTTTTCAAGGGGGAGAACATGTCAGGGACCTAACCTCCCTAACCCCTCATGTAGGTAGAATAATATAATTCCATGTAATAAAGGCCAATATTGATAAGGCCTATCAATAAGGAAGAGTAAGTCAAATTTAAGAAGACCTAATAGAAGATTCCACTTATAAAAGGATCTTCCTCTAGATTTTTCTTTCGGATAGATAGATTTAGTATAAATAGAAGTAGAGGGTATGAGAAATATGGTCTTGGATATTATTATAATAGATCTCTTCTTCACTGGAGGTTTCCCCCTCGAAGAGGCAAGTGAAAATTTCTATCAGTAATCAAATTTCTTATCTCGTGTTATTCTAGTATTATTCTTGTATTATTCTAGTATTGTTTTGGTTATATCATTGTTTCTCTGCCATTTCTAGATAAAATATTTTTGTGTTGCATACTATTTTATATCTAGAATACTATAGGTTTCCACAAAATTCCCTAGCACAGGATAAAAGTTGTAATCCTTGGATATTTATTTCCAACGAGATATTATGCACCCCAAACAAAGATCACATGCAAACGTTGTGCCCTGGGAAGTTGACATGTCAACTAACCACCTCAGCTCCTGCAATACTTTTGGTGTTTCATCTTCTAGGGTTATAGTTTGGATTTTTATGGTTTTTTCCTCCTTGTATTTTAGGATTCATCACAAATTCGCTTTATATTTTTGTGAACGAGCATATGTAACATCTCTCTCTTTAGAGATAAGCTACCACCATTCTAGCTAGTTTGTGTTCTATACTATTATGTTATTTTATTCATTAACAGAAGTTGGTTTTCACTGTATTTTTCTGTTCTATGTTATAGTTTTTGTTTGTATCTCATTTCATTCTCGATATAACCTAGATTATTTGTGTCAGAATAGTCTATGCATGATTCTTATTATATTGAGAATGAATTGAAGGTAGAGATATAACAAGGAAAGACCTAGAAATATTGCAAGAAACACATTAATACAATTAAATCATATTCTATTAATGAATGGAATACAAAAGACTATCAAATGCAAAGCATACAAACTAGCTAGAATGGTTGTATCTTATCCATGAAGAGAGACATGTGTTAGTTATGATTATTCACAAGAACTTGATTACAAAGAGGTTGAAAAGGAATTTTAACATAAAACATCAATGAGAAAACCCTAAACATCTGAAACCTAACCCTAGAAGAAGAAATGCCAAAAGGTTTGTGGGCCTCGATGTGGCTAGTTGATACATAAAATTATCGATGGCATTACTTTTGTATAACATCTCCTTTTTGTTTTCTCGATATCTCGTTGGAATGGTCTACCTGAGAGGTACACATTCTGAATGACCCTACATCTAGAATATAATGGGTTCTGCCACACCAAAAAAACATTGTTTAGTGCCTCAAAATGGACCCAGAAGTTTGGGACACAAAAAATTATAGAAAAACGGCCAAGATGTGGAAGCACTATGAATTAGTGGAACATCTAGGTTTCCACCAATATCCATCTAGATCATATCCTTTTTATTTACCAGTGCATGTACTCGACGCGGTCAGGGTATAAAGAGTTGGGCCTCAAGATAGTTTCACTTGGGGATGACCTTTCTCGTTGGCCGAAGAAAGATCCCATGGAAGAAGAAAACATAGATGAAATATTAGGATATCCTTTAAAAATGATGCTCTAGGAATCACTTGTGTGACAATGAAATGATATGATGGAAAAAAAAATCCCAAATTATTCCACGACTGTTAACAACGGGTGAGGCACCTTCAACAAGTAGTCATTTTGGAGGTGCGACGCCCTTGATGTTACAAGTTAACTTTGATATCCCCTTATTTGAAGGCCATATAGACACATATGCTTTGGAGAAATGGATGAATATTTTAGAAGAGTATTACTCTTTTCAAAAAACATCTGAGAGTAAAAAGATCACCTTCTCTCTCCTTAAATCCCTCCCCCATGTCAAATATTGGTGGGAATATTACTTGAAGAGACATAAGGAAGATGAGTATATGGCATTTAAGATAGGACCCACTTGGAAATACGTTTTTATTCCCTCAAGGAGAAGTTATAACCTGTCATAAACTATGATGACCGGTACAAAGGATGGATGCTTTTTCTTTAGGAAAGAGACCAGATGGTGTTGGAGTACATTAACATATTCCATACCCTATGCTAAAAGTTGGGTATTAGAGACTCTGAGTGGCACATAATTCTAAAGTACCATAATGGCCTATATAGGTACATACAAACAAAGAAGAAATTTTTGCACATATCCTCACTAGGAAATGCTTATTGATACATTGTCAAACTCAAGTAGAAATTTAAGTAGTGAAATAAACGATAGTTCAGGTTTGAAAATATGCAACAACAAAAGCATGCCAAAGGTGGCCCTAACTCGTCGAATAAGGGACACAGAAAGGAATTCCAACCTCAAGACAACCAGTAAAGATGACAGAAAATAAGGGTAACAAGAAGATGAAGAAGGACACTAGAAAGTGGGGTGAGTTCCAAAAAATCCCCTAGCACAACAATGATGAATTCCACTCAAAATGATCACTATTGTCCAAGATTAAAGAAAAAGAGTCATACCCCGCATTAGACTCTGATTTGAAGCAGGATAAGGGAAAGTAAAACATCGATGTGGAACCTAGTGCTTGATATAGGTGGATATTGGTGGCCACCCACCTATTCCACTTGGACCCCCACCATTGCTTCTTTCATTTTTTCAGTTTTCGCACAGTTTACTATTTTTAGCAGTTTTTTTCGGGTCCTAAACTTCCAGGGCCATTTTGAGGCCCTAAACGATGTTTTTTTGGTTATGTTGTTGTCAAACAATATTTATCTAACTATGCTATTTTGTCTTGATCATTGTAGGCCTTGGATATATCTTTCCAACGAGCTATCATATGCCTAAAACGGATATCGTATACAAAAGTTACGACCCCGGGAAGTTGATGCACCAACTTACCCAAACGGGACCCACATGAATTTTGGCGCTTCATCTCCCAGGGTTAGGTTTTTGGATGTCTAGGACTTTTAGCATTCCCGTTTATTGTAAAAGGGCCTTCAGAGCCTCATTGTAATCATGTTCTCACGGATGTGAGTAGCGGCCACATCTCTTCTCAGAGATGAGCTACCAGCGCCCTAGCTAGTTTATTTCCATTCTGTCTGTAAGCATATTTCAGTCGTTTGTTATTAATGAAATGAAGTCTTATTTCCACTGCATCTCTGTGTTTATGTGTATTTCTATATTTCATTATGTTCCTACATAAATCTGGATCAGTGGTATCAGAGCAGACTGCTCATTCTCGATCCTTCTTTGCATGTCCCCAACGAGATCGGGGTATAAGGAGTTGGGGCTTGATCTGGTTGAACCTTTACAAGATCAGCCTCGCAAACCCCGATGACCACCCATGGGGGAAGAAAAGAAAGATGAGGGAGTAGGAGATCCTATCAAAATGTTGCTCGAGGAGGCCCTTGAGAAACAAATGAACGCGACGATGGACAACTTTGCCCAGATTCTTCAACGAATTCCGACTGGCAGTGCATCGACATCCAGAATCCACTCTGGATGTGCCACTCCTTTTAAGGTACAAGTAAACTTTGACATTCCCATATTTTATGGCCAAATAGATGCAGATGCCGTAGAGAGATGGTTGAATCTATTAGAAGGATATTTATCAGTCATGACTTTTCTGACCGAGAAAAGATTATTTTCGGACTTCTCAAAGCCACCCCCCATGTCAAGGACTGGTGGGAAACCTACTCGGAGAAAGAGGGATAGGGAGAACCCTCTTTGTTCTCAGCCGCACAGACTTGGAATTCTTTCTAAGACGCCATCAAGGAACAATATTATCTCGTGGGGAGCTGTGAGGACAAATACATACAATGGACTACGTTGCGGCATCAAAGGGACCAAGATGTGCATTAGATGACGAATCTATTTCATACCCTATGCACAAAGTTGGGTATCAAATATTCAGAGAAAAATTTGGTGTTAAAGTACCACAGTTGTTTGCATAGATACATTCAAGAGGAAATGGAGTTCCTCAACATCTCCTCACTTGGTGTGGCATACCGATATGCTGCCAAGATTGAGCAGAAGTTCAAACAGAAGAAGCGAGACTTTGGGTTTGCAAATTAGAAGCATGAGAAAGGTACTCCCAAACCACAAAACAAAGGACCAAGACAAGGCAAGGCAGCCCAGGACAACCCACCAAAGACACAAGAAAAGAACAACACCACGAAGCCAAAAAAGGACATGGGGAAGTGGTGTGAATTCCATAAGAGCTCCACTCACAACACAAGTGAGTGTCGGGCCAAGTAGTCACTGGTAGCCGAGTTCAAGGCTTTTAAATTGGATGCATGCTCTGACTCTGAATCAGAACCTGACAAGGGGAATGAAAAGGGGAAGAAGATTATTGATGTGGATCCCAATGCCACCGTTGCCACCATGAAGATCTAGAAGGAGGAACCAGAAGATCCAGAGGAGGCAGATCATCTCTTCCATTCCAAGATGTGGGTAAAGGGTTCCCCATTGCAGTTCATTGTCGACAGTGGGAGCCAGAAGAACCTCATATCGATAGAGGTCGTGAAGCGGTTGGGCTTGCCAACCACAACACACCCACAACCATACACCATCGGATGGTTGCACCAAGGACGAGACCTCTGCATCAGTCGACAATGTCACCTTCCGTATAGCATCAAGCCATTCACGGATGAGGTATTATGTGACATTGTTCCTCTTGATGTTTCTGATGTATTATTAGGCCAACTGTACTTGTGGAAGGGACATGTTGTGTATGAGTCTAGGCCTCATGCTGTTATTATCACTTGGGGCAATAAGCTGTACAGGATACCAGAGATAGCACCACCTACCACCATCTCTTTGGTTACTACAAAACAATGCAGTAAGCTCATTTCCAAAACCAGGAAATTTGTTTTCCTGATGATCTGCCCTCAAGGAAAGCAGAAGAATGTGGCCATGACCTCCAGACAACTCCCTACTACATGAAAACAACATATGGATAAGGTCGTGGAGGAGTACGAGGACATCTTCACCTCCCCCGCAGGGGTGCCTCTACACTGCCAGGTCAAGCACCCCATCGGTCTGACCCCAGGTGCACTGCTGCCCAATCGACCCATATAACGATGCTCTATCCTGGAGAATGACAAAATCAAGAGGCAGATTCAGGAGCTGTTGCAAAAAGGTCACATCCGGCCAAGTTCATCGCACTGTGGGAGCCCGATCGTATTGGTACAGAAGAAGGATGGGACTTGGAGACTCTGTATTGACTATCAGGCACTGAACAAGATCACTGTTCAGAATAGGTATCCGATCCCATGGATTGATGACCTTCTGGACCAACTCAAGGGAGAAAAATATTTCAGCAAGATCAACTTGAAGTCTGGGTATCACCAGGTACCAATCAAACCCTCTGATGTGTGGAAGACTGCATTCAAATCCAAGGAGGGCCTTTTCGAATGGTTGGTCATGCCTTTTAGGTTGACGAATGCCCCTGCAACCTTCATGAGGCTAATGGATGACATCCTGTGGCCATTCACCAACTCATTTGTAGTGGTATACTTGGATGACATTCTGATCTTCAGCCAGACTTGGGAAGAGCACCTCCACCATATCCGACTGGTCCTCCAAACATTGCGGCAACACAAGTTGTGTGCCAATTTGGAGAAATGCACTTTTGGCATAACCCAGGTTCAGTATCTAGGATACATTATTGATGAGCGAGGGGTGCATGTGGATCCAACAAAGAT
>JZKD02S0701050.1:202198-236521 GCA_000966675.3 Picea glauca
CCATTCTATCTGTAAGCATATTTCAGTCATTTGTTATTAATGAAATGAAGTCTTATTTCCGCTGCATCTCTGTGTTTATGTGTATTTCTATATTTCATTGTGTTCCTACATAAATGCAGATCAGTGCTACCATAACAACTAAAAATATCCAACCATATGAGTCAGAGTAGCTTGAGGAAGGGGAGCACCTCTTCCATTCACATATGTGAGTGAAGGAAACCACATTACATTTCATTGTTGATATTGGGATATAGGAGAACCTAATATCGACTAAGGTCATAAAGAGATTGAATTCATCGACAATTACACACTCCCAACCATACAACATTAGTTGGTTGAGCCAGGGATGATACCTTTGTATCATCCAACAATGCCACCTATCCTACGACATCAATCCCTTTAAAGATGAGGTATCTTGTGATGTTTCCTCACTCAAATTTTTTGATGTTCTTTTAGGACAACCTTATATGTGTAAATTCCATGTTGTTTATGAGTCTCCACCTTGTATTGTCATTATAACTCTTGGGAGTCATCCCTATAGGGTACCTGAGGTAGTTCTGACTACTATGATTTCATTGATATTGGAAAAACAATGCAAAAATTTAATCTCACAATCTGCAAAGTTTTTTCTCTTCATGTTATGGTTAGAAGGGGAATGAAATTTCAGTATGACCACCACAACTTAAACACATGGTCTCTTTACATAATATAAATAGGTGGAAAATCTTGTAGAACAATACAAAGAACTCTTCCCTTCACCTCTAGGGGTGCTTATGCATTATCGGGTCAAACATACCATTTATTTGATATCTTATGCTCCCTTTCCTACTAGTCCAATATACAAACGCTCCCTTTTGGTGAATGGGAAAATAAAGTGTAAAATTCACTATCTCATTTTCAAAGGCCATATTCAACTGAGCTCCTCACATTATGGGATCCTAATTGTGTTGATACAAAAGAAGGATGGAAGGTGGCAACTTTGTATTGATTATAGAACCCTAAATAAAATCATTACCAAGAACTTTTACCAGATCCCTCAAATTGATGATCTTCTTGACCAACTCAATGGTGCCAAGTTATTTAGCAATATTGATATGAAGTTGGGCTATCACCAGTTTCCGATAGAATTAACTAATGTATGGAAGAAAAAGTTTAAATATAAAGAAGGCCTCTTTGAGTGGTTGGTCATGCCTTTTGGCTTGACTAATGCTCCAGTGACATTCATGAGGATGATGGATGATATCTTGTGTCCATTCACAAAATATTTAATGGTGATTTGTTTGGATGATATCCTCATCTTCAATTGAACCTCGGAAAAGGACTTGTATCACATTTAACAATTCTTGAGAGCCCTATGACAACACAAGTTATACACAAAAATGGAGAAATTTTTGTTTATCTTACAGAGAAACCAATATTTAGGATACATCGTGGATGAACATGGGGTGCATGTGGACCCAACCAAGATCCAATCCATTCGTGATTGGACAACCTCTATGGCTCTAACAGATCTCCATAACTACCTATACCTTACCAACTTCCACTATAGGTTCATGTTGGATTCTCTCATATATCTTGGTCCTTATGTCAAGTGACCAAAGGGGGAGCTAAATCCAAGTTTTTCTAGTCTGATTCATAATAGAAATCATTCCATGATATGAAACAATTCTTCTACTCCACACCATTCCTCAAATTTCTAGATCTACAAGAGTCATTCAAGATCAAGAAAGAGGCCTCATTGTGTTATCGGTGTCATCTTCACTAAACAATGACATATGGTTGTATATCATAGTGAAAAATTATCTAATATTGTTCATAAGTATCCCACCTATGACAAGGAGATCTACTCCATTGTGAAGGCATGATAATAGTGGAAGCATTACATTATGGGAAAGGAAATGATTTTCCACACTAATCACAAGCCTCTGAAATTCATGTAGACACAAGTGAAGTTACAAAATGATTTCCACTATAAGTGATCCAGATACTAGAAAAACTTCCACGTGAAGATCAAGTACAATAAGGGAAACACCAATCGATTTATCCACTACTTCATTTGACCTTGAGTTGCAACACTAACCAATCTTCTCAAATCTTGTAGGAATGAGAACTTTGGGTGGTCCCAATTATATTGTAGTGATATTGACTTCACTATCACATATCAAACACTAGGTGGATGCACACCAGTTGTAGACTTTAATCTCTAGGATGGAATTCTATGTCATCTAATCCATATTTGTGGTCCTTTAAGCGAGTGTGTGAAGTTTATTTGGGAATCTCATTACAGTCAAGTGGAAGGACTCTTTGGTGTGGAAACAATAGTGGCATTACTCTAGAATTATTTCTACTCATTAAAGCTTCAACAAGTTGTCAATAAGTATATTAGATCATGCAATGCTTGTGCCATCACCAAACCTTCCATTAAGAAACCTGTTCTATACACCCCTCTGCCTACTCTTGATAGGACATGGGACTTCATATCCATGGATTACATGTTTGTTCTACCTTCAACCAAGTATGGTAATGACTATTTCTTCATGGTTGTTAATTTATTATATAAGATGATAGTTTTGAGACCCTACAAGAAGATGATCACAACCAAGCCCACATCTCAACTCTCCTTTGAGCATCTTTGGGTTCATTTAGGGCTACCACAAACTATTATTTCAGATCATGATAGTAGGATCTCAAGTACATTTTGGTCCATTATGTGTTCATGGATAGACACCATGCTCACCAAATCAACTACCTTCCACTCATAAACCGATGGAAAAATAGAGTTAGTCAGCAAGATGATTGTTCATATATTGAGAATGTACAACTCCAAACATCCCCACAAATGGGATGAGAGCCTTCCTTATGTTCAACATAGCTATAATCAAGCCCTTCATAGCTCTACTAGCCACAACCCTTTTTAGGTGTGTGTTAGAACACTTAGAATTTTGAAGTTTTATTCTTTTGTTTTTTGCCTCTTAGAAATAAAATTTTCACCCAAAAAAGGAAAAAGCTTAGGAAATTGCCTTTTAATTTAAATAAATCCTTGGTCCTTATATATCGATAATGCGCTTACAATGTCACTCATTGAAGAGTGGTCCTAAGTTGATCAAACAATTCTTGTGATCTCCGGAATGTAAAAGCCACCCGAATTTTAAAAGAAAACCTTTAATGGTCACTTCAAAGCTTAGCTCTTTGGGAGTTTCAAGAAATCTAAACCAAAAAACCCCCGAATCTACGAAGTCCCAAAGATATTTCCTCCTGACAAATTTTTAAAAGGACTTGCAGATGAGTATAGGACACGTGTCTTTTAATCTTTCCTTGGGTTGACACTTCACACTTATTTTTAACATCTATATCAGATTATTCACACAATTTCAAGTGGCACGTGTCACCCCTCCTTTCTTGACACATTAGTGAGAATGATGTCATTTCTGCCACATCACTTCAGGATATTTATCTTTGGGATTTTAAACAAATATTGGGTTCACAACTTTCGAAGTATCAAAGTGCTGGAGTATTGGATATCACAAAAAAATAAATGTGTTTCAAAGGGATAATAAAACATTAACAACTTTAGTTAATAGTGATTAAGTATTAATTAATCTCCTTGCAAATTTGGTCTTTGGGAGATTTCTCATGTGTTACATCCAAAACTCTCGAAGGTCGAATCACCAAAGTATGAAGCATACATTTAAACAAATGAACTCTCTGAGCTACAATGTTTTGAAGCCCGAAATATATATATAATGGTTCAAAACGTTTACTCTAGGAATTTGGCCTTTGGGAATTTTCTTCCCTATCACTTTCAAAACCTACGAAAGATGAACCATCGAAGTATTAATGGCATTCATGGTTGGCTAAAATTAACGATTTGAATAAAGATTGTGAATCGCCAGGTAATAAATTCCATTGAATTTTTAATAATTTCTCTGTCAGTAAATCAATATGAATATTGATAGAATTTATGAATAAAACATTTGAATTTCAAGTCATTTTATCATTTGCAATTAGAATTTTTCAATCAGTAAAGAGATTACAGACTTCTCCTTTTACAGGCAGGTTAATTTCATTTCCCTGAGGATTATGGTGCCACGCAAAACTGCGAAGAAGCAAGATGCATCAATAGATGATTCCAATCCATACACATACATTCTATCAAACACCACTCCGTAAATTATAGACTCCATCAATTCTTGGAAGAAGGTCTATGATATATTAGAACATGATATTCTTATCTGTCCAGACGATTTTTCCGTGGAAGAAGACAAGTCCTTCTCATCCATTCTCAGATTGGTAGAAAAGTCAGAACTGCACAGGACTGCTGCACGACCTAGGATTATACCCTATAATGATATGATAAGCTAGGCTCTGGATCACGTCGATATTCAAACTAGAAGAATTATCAATTACCAGAATACCTCCATCAGCTCTTTTTGACCGAAGGACCTACAAGTAATGTATAAAATTTCTTTCACACCCAACTATACTTACAATGAAACATTTCTTTTTGGTTTTGAGAGAAAAGAATGCACTCAATATGATAGATCTGGTCATGATATAATCAAGACCTAGTGAGGAAATATGGCCAAGTTCAAAGCCGATGCTCATGGTATGTATTCGACGACATCCTTGGATGTTCATATCTTATATATAGTCATGATTCTCTATCATTTATTTGGGAAAAAGAACCTTGTACATTTTCCAGTTGAGTGGGTGGCTATAATAAATGAAGTGTCCAAAGGTTACACTTTCAATTGGGAAAAAAATGTTGTTGAACAACCTGGATAAGGATATTTATAAGTACCAATCGTCTAAATCGAAAGGGCAACATGCTCCTTTTCACATGTTCGCATACATCAGGGATGCCATTTGTTTCATGACCCCATTTCCTCTGATGAACTGGAGTTGGTCCCCACTTAGTTTTGAGCCTATACACTTCTACCACTCCAAAATATGGGAAGACAACGCTAAATATTTATTTTATGAGATCTCTTACAATGTGGTGGTACCTATGCATCTAGCTATCTATGGTCTCTCTCCACCCAGGATTCCAGAGAAGATTATGGGAAACTTAAGAACATTTTCATATTGGTACATGGAAGAGAACTTCTCTTACATTAGAGTGTTTGGTTTCTCCATTCCTCCTCATTCCCTTCCAAAACTTTTAATTTATAGGTTAGTGTTCTAAGAAGTGGCATACCAAATGGTAGCAGGGAGAATCACTAAGGAATTGAAAGCGGCTTAGAAAAAGGTATGGCCAACGTTTCCCATTCAGGGTGGTATGTTTACATTGTTAGATTTTGGTCATACCAAAGTCGAAGTTGCAACTTTCGAAGATGTCAAATTAGTTGACATCGAATTCAAAATGCATGATCAAAATAAGGTGGTAGAGAATCATTTGGCTCAATTAAATATGAAATGATACATCCACAAGGAGTCTCCTTATGATGAGGTTTTTAAGGGGGGCATATCCTATGAAGAAGTTCAAAATAGACTATAGTCTTTGCCTCCTGACCAAAAAGTTGTTTTCCTCATCTTCCAAAAGCATAGACGAAACAACTTGCTTAAGATTTTACAAGGAGACTCAAGGCCCATTCCATCTTCAGAGGAAGCTAAATCCGTAGAATCTTAGGCAAGTTGCTCAACTAAAAAAAACACTGAAGAAATATTGAAAACTCCAGATGGGTTATTTAAAGAGATAAAAACATCACTATTAGGTATAAATGATCAACAAATATTAGCCTGGTTTGAAGATTTCATGAATCAGGGACACAATTTTCCCCATTTAACACCAGTTACTTCTGTTGGCACCCTAAGCCCAACATTACTTGAAATCTCCACCACAATTATCTCTCTTATTCCGCATTAACTCCTTTAGTGACTAGTTTTGGAAATCCTAGTTCTAAGGTCATTCACGTAGATGAACTTACTCCTATATTTCCTGAAGAAATTCCTTCCTCAAGTTTATTTTTCAACAATAAAAGGAGAGATGTTGTAAAGAAATAATCTCAGCAAAATGATGGAGTAGTTACTAAAAGGCATAAAATAGTGTATGATGGAAAAGGCCAAGATGATCCTAAGTGTGCCAAGGAAGTTGCAAATTCACTAGGGGATTTTGCCATTGCCAACCAATGGTCAGTGGATAATCTGACCAAGAAACTACAAAAAAAATCTCTCTTCGTGGAAAAATTGCAAAATGAAATATACAACACAAAACAGGTTGTCAGGAGCAGAATGAATCAAGACATAGAGAAAATCAAGTTGAATTATAAACAACAGATGAAGCAGTTATAGGAGAAAATTGAGCTGATTTATCAGAGTTCATAGACCAACAAAGCCCTGATTACTCAGCGAGACAGTTTGATAGAACAATTGCAAGCCAAGTTATCCCTAGTGGAAAACACAACAAAAGAATTCATCGCTTTCAAAGCACAAGCATATGAAATCAATTAGAAGAAGGAAGTTGTCTAGCAGGGTCTATATCAAAAGGTGGATACTATTAAAAAATATTATCAATCAATAAATAATTCTCTAAAAAGTATTTATGTGAAAGAAAAGGATGTTTGTGTGGCTAGATCCAAGTTTGACAAATTCATTATATGGAGGTAGAAAGACAATATCCCTGGTCATGCCCATTTTTCGCAATATGAACAAGTGAAGGGTGAAATGGCTTTGAACTTTTGGGAGACAAATCTAGAAGAAAGCAAGAAACTTACTAGAGAAGAAAAGGAGGCTTGTCTGGAGACACTATCTTCTATAGATACAAGAATGGTTGAATTTGAAGGAAATAATATCTCAGAGGCACTAGGACAGATTGAAATAGAAATGAATAAGGAAAACTCCAGGAGAAATAAGGAGAATATTCAATCTGTCATCCAACAGATGAATTAGATTTATCTACTCAAGATTAATGAGTTGGTGGTGAACCCTAATTTACAACATCAAATTATAGCCCAGGCAATAAAGAAGATACAGTAGATGTTACCACTAGTACAAAAGATAGTGCTTTCCTTTGAATTGAACGAGAACATTGAAGCTTCAAGATCTGTGGTAGCCTTGATGGAAATGTGTACCCTGTTTAATCAAAAGAGGAAAGCAAGTGTGTCTGAGAGAAAATGAAGAAGCGTATGAAGCATCGACACATCACATCATTGAGACAATTTTTGGAAATTCCAACTAGTTTTAGTTGGAAATTCCAACTACTTTTAGTTGAGACAATTTTTGTATAAATAGATAGATTTTAGATCTATTCAAGGCTTCTTCTAGCCTAATGTAAAAGGGAGAAATTTTCGAATACTAATACAAGTGCAGACAGAGAATCTAAGTTTAGTTTCATTTGAGTTGTTTTCTTTCCATGTTTTTCCATCTCTTATTAGAACCCTTATGTAGTTCTTGAAAAGTGACTGATTACAATTTAGTAAAACATCTACTATCATCATAATACATCAGAAATCCATTCAATTACAGTTTTTCCTCTGTTATTACTATGAGTAAAAACAAGACCTGTGACCCGTGTGAATTGATGCATTCTTAATCTCTTTTCAAGGGTACCTATTCTATTTTTCTTCTACTACAAATAAGGTTAGACTTCTCTATAATTGATACCTTGTTTTTTTTTAGCAGTTTTGTTAATCAATTCTACATCATTTGAAATTAAAATTACGACTCAAATAACGAGATATATCTGTTGTACTGTCTTATCATAAATTTCATTTAAAGATTATTTCTCGGAAAACTGAAGGTAGAAGAAAGCACTTATAAAACTTTTCATTTAAATCTTTGATACTTGACATTATTCTTCGAGCCTAGAATCAATCTAAGGAACAACATATTTTTGGCGCAATTGTCGGGGAATGGAGAAACAAAATCACTTTTTCCCTGGGATAACAAAAAAGTTAAACTTTGGCCTTTGATGGTGAACAAATATTGAATACATGGATAAGGCTATCTTTATATTTCACCCGGTTCCTCCATTGTAGGAAAAGATGGCATTCATTCGAAAAAATATGAGGAAAAACCCAGATGAAAAGAAGACTACGTTAGTTTCTGATCTCGAAAAGTTGTTGAAACTAAAGGGATATCTCAAACAAACTTTTGCATCATAAGATAAGATCTACCAACCTAGGGTTACGTAAGTTAATGTTAATATTATTGCTAAAGAAATAAGTCTTAAAGAAAAATATAAACAAGTTCATTCTACAGAAGAATCAACAAGTAAATCTGAAGTTAAATTAGAAACTCTAGAAGGAATTATTCCTAAAGTAAAGTTTGAGATTATCCATTCCACCCCTATCTCGTTGATGGATACTTTTACCAGTGAAAAAAAAGAATCATTTTCAATCCCTACTCTCATTTGTACGTAGATGATTCTTTCTATTCCCGAAGTAAAAGATTATGTTTCCAAAGGCCCTGAAGATTACTTTTTATACTCATATTCACCCCCTATTTCTTTTCCTATCTATACATCTAGTAAATATGAGATACCAAGTTCAAGTTATCTCCCTCCCCACCCCTGCCCCATTTATATCTTCCTTCACCTTATGATCATCTATTTGAACTTCGTCCAAACCATCCTGAAGTAGTCAAAAGTTTAGTAAATCAATCTTTTGAAGTTTTTTATAACCTCTTGTTTAGTCCTCGAATTTCTTCTCCTAGACTTTCAATGGCCAGTGTTGGAGGTGTTGTTGCTGGTGCTAGAGGTGCTGGAGGTGGAGGGGTTGGTGGAAAAGAAAATATACTAGTTCAACCTCCAAGTATTTTTTCCAAGGTCTCTGCTAGATATGATCCCTTAGCTCTTCCTTCTATCCTACATGATTTACCTAACAATTACATGAAGAGCCTCCCTAAATTCATGGGTGAAGGGGATTTGACAAAAACATAACATATAGTCTTTTTTGACCAATTCGTTGATATCCTTAGTATTGGGAATGAAGATGTTTACATGAGACTGTTAGTACAAACGTTTGAAGGACATGTAAGAACTTGGTTCAAAGGACTTCCAATGGAATTTATACCATCATATAATGATCTAGAAACTTCCTTCTTGAGACAGTGGGATGAGAAAAAAGATCATCTATATTATTTAACTGAATTCAGTGCCTTGAGAAATAAAACATCTGAAACAGTCCTAGAGTTTATTCAAATATTTAATAAAACTTATCACAATATCTTGGTTGAAGTTAAACCTTCTCAGCTAGCTGCAAAAGTCACTTTTGCAGGGGTTTTTGATTCTGATTTCTCTCTACTTTTGAGAGAAAGAAGATCCACTACTTTAGCAGGGATGCAATATGATGCTATAGAGATTGAATCCAATATGATGGAATCCATAGAGTTGAAAACTAAAGTTTATATAGGAACAAGAGAACCCGAGCATTTTAAAGAACATGCGGGGCCCTCTGGCTCTGGAAAAAATTCTTCAGAAGAAAAAATGGTTGAGACGGAAAAAATTATTAAAGACTTATCAAATAAAATTTCCAGGATGGAAATGGAAAAAGACAAACCTAATCCATACGCTAGAAATCAATTAAGGAGAAATCCTAACATAAATCCTCAGATACAACAAAGAAAAATAAAAAATGAGGAACAAAAGATTCAATATCCTTTTAAAACCAAGAATCTCATATAGGGAGATGAGGTGCAATATTATGATGAAATAGATGAAGATCTAAACAACCTCAGTGATGATGATCTTCAGCCTCACCTAACCAAACCGGATTATGATAAATCCTTGGATCTGGAATCTCTATTTAATGATGATGAAAATATCAACAAATTGGGAGACTCTACATACAAAGGTCTCGTTGATTCAATAATGGAGGAACTCCAACATAAATATTATTTTAGGCCAAGAGAAACAAGTTCTATAAATAATCCACCAAAAAATATTTTATCTCGAAACAAAGCGAAGGAGGAAGCAATTACAAAACCATCAACTGAAATACAAGCTACCTAAATAAAGAAAGTTGAAACAAAATAAGTACAAACTAAGAAGCCAAAAAATAAAGAAGTCGAAGTTCAGACTAAGGAAACTAAAAAATCAATCGGGACTTTCAATCTAGAAAACAAACTGAATAAAATTAAAATTCCAATCCATGTGGTTGAACTTGCAAGAAATCCATTCTATAAAACGAAAATCACAAAAGTAATAAATTTTTATCATGCTAAATGCCAAGACGATGTTATCAACTTGTAGGATGAAAAACCTACAATCATGTTTGGACCACACATTGAGAATAGTAAAGATTTTGTTGCTGCTTTATATATTACACTGTCTGTGCATGATCATTTACTACACAATTGCATGTTAGACTCATGAGCTTCACATAATTTGATGCCTAATATTATCATGGAAAAATTGGGCCTTCAAATTACCATACCTTATCAAGATCTATACTCTTTTGATTTTAGAAAGTTTAAGTGTCTAGGTATGATTAAATATTTAGTTCTAAATCTTGCTCATGTTCCTGTGAAAAATATTATTATGGATGTGGTTTTCCTTGATGTTCTTGCCAAGCATGGAATGATTTTATCAATATCTTGGGGTGCCAAGTTAGGAGGATCAGTCTAGTTAGACATGACGTATGCTACAATTCCAATTTTTGGTGGACAATTTACTCGATTGTATAGAGAAACTAAATTCCGCTTATACTATAAGTGACCCCAAAAACCCTAATAACTATCCAGTCTATGTTGCTAATCAACATCTAGGAAATTGTATATTATCCATAAACAATGATTTTGAAGAATGTATAGAAGAAGAAAATAAAAAAATATAATTTTCAAAGAAAAATATAAATTTTAGAGACAGGATGTGGAAAATGTTCTTTGATGGTGCTTCATCTTGCGAAGGAGCAGGAGCTGGAGTTTTATTTGTGGCATCAGGTGATGAGTACTACATTATTTTTTATTATAGATTACAATGGGATATTGATTATATCAATAATTTGTGTGAATATGAAGCTTTAGTTTTAGGATTAGAATCCACAACAAAACTAAAAATCAAACATATGATAGTTTATGGTGATGCTGAGATAATTGTAAACCAAATAAAACAACAATACCAAGCTAAGAATCTAAGATTGGGGTCGTATAGAAATTGTTCCTGGGATCTCATAGAAAATTTCTTCTGGTCTTTCAACATCCACTCTATTCCCAGAATGCATAATCAACAATCTGACTCTTTATCCAAAGCTGCTGCAACTTTCATACCACCTATTGTTTTGAAGTTGAAGTATCATATTGAGATGAGACATAAACCTTCAATTTTGAACAATTTCCAACACTGAAAAGTATTTGAAGATGATGAACAAATCAAGCAGTTTCTAGAAATGGTAGATGATCTTTCCAAGACCCACATCGATCAAGAAAATCATAATGACCCTGCTTGGATTATGTAGGAAGGAGAAAACCTAGAAAAGTTCCAAGATAAAATTGAAAATCACTGAATGCTCTTTCTTAAAAACAATAAAATTCCCAGAGGTTTTATCCCTCTAGAAAGGTTGTTTTATCAAGATGATATACCTTTAAAGTCTACTTTTCTACCTCAACCTGAAGAAGTTGAAGACTGTAACGTAGGAACAAATGAAGATCCAAAGATGGTCAAAATATCTAAATATATTCTGGCTCAAATTAAGAGTAAATATGTTGAGTTACTTAAACAATATAAAGATGTTTTTTCATGGTCTTACGAAGATTTAAAAACCTATGATACTTTTGTTATTGAGCATAGGATTGCCTTATAACATGGTATTAAGCCTTTCAAGAAAAAGCTTTAACAGATAAACCCAATTCTTCTGCCAGTAATAGAAAACAAGGTTAAAAAAATCCTTGATGAAAAAATCATTGTTCCCCTCAGATACTCTAAAGGGGTGACTAATTTTCTCCTTGTTAGGAAGAATAAAAAAGATATAAGACTTTGTGTTTATTTTAGGAACCTAAATCGGTCTTCTCTTAAATATAACTACCCCCTCGAAAAAATGGATCATGTTTTAGAAAAAGTAGTAGGGGATAACATAATTTCTATGGTCAATGGTTTCTAGGGATATAATCAGATTGTTTCTCATGAAGATGATAGAGAAAAGACTGTATTTACTACTCCATGGGGAAATTTTATGTATGATAAAATGCCTTTTGGTTTAATGAATGAAAGATTAACTATCCAGAGAGCAATGGATATCACATTCATTGGTGAGAGAGATAAGTTTTTTTTTATTTATCTAAATGATCTGACATTTTTTTCTAACTCTGATGTAGAACATTCGGTGCACCTCAGACAAACTTTTGAGAAATGCAAAAAATTTGGTTTGTCTCTAAACCCAAAAAAATCACACTTTTCCATCCAAGAAGGTAAATGTTTAGGGCATATAGTTTCAAACGATGGAATTAAAATTGGTCCTAATCGAGCTGACGCTATTGATCTAATTAATATTCCTATAAATAGAAAAGAGATTCAATATTTTTTAGGAAAAATAATTTTTTTGAGGAGATTTATTCCTATTTTTTTTAAATAATTAAATTGATTACAAATATGCTAAAAAATGACAACGAGGTAAAATGGACTGCAGAAGAAAAAGAATCCTTAGAACGTGTTTAGAAATACATAGGAGAAGCACCGGTATTGGTAAACCCCGACTATACAAAAGAGTACTCAATCTTCTCTTTTGCATCTGACTATACCATTGCAACAGTGCTCCTTTAGAAAAACGAAGGGGGATTTGAACAGTCGATAGCCTTTTTCAACAAAAGC
This sequence comes from Picea glauca, assembly GCA_000966675.3. Taxonomy (NCBI): domain Eukaryota; kingdom Viridiplantae; phylum Streptophyta; class Pinopsida; order Pinales; family Pinaceae; genus Picea; species Picea glauca. The sequence continues at coordinate 214,941 of JZKD02S0701050.1, forward strand.
CTCAGAGATGCAGAGCTAAGATATGACATTCTTGAAAAACAATCTTATGTGATGGTGAAGGCTATCAAATCTTTCTGAACATATGTATTGCACTAAAAAATAATTGCTTATGTACCAAAAACTGTAATTAAAGATATCTTGGTTCAACCAGACAACGATGGAAGAAGAGGTTAATGGTTGGATAAAATTCAAGAGTTTGATTTAGAAGTTAAACCAACCAAACTAGTGAAAGGGAAAGGTATGGAAAGGTTATTAGCATAATTAAATTTCAGAGCTCTTGGAATAAATAACTTTGAGTCTCATGATTCTCTTTTAGATATAGAGGAAATTGATGATCAAGCGCCTATTATTCATATTGAAGATAAGTTTTCCTCCTCATATTAGTACAATGACATTGTTTCATATCTCCTTAATCTTCAATGTTTGAATGATATAACTCCTTCTAAGGAAAGAACTTTAAAGTTACATGCAATTAAGTATTGCATTATTGATGAAAAGTTATACTGGAAAGATCCTCTAGGTTTCCTTTTATATTTCCTTATATAATCCAAAATAGAAGGTGTCATTAATGAATTTCATGAATGAGTATGTGGAGGACATCATGCCTGGAGAGAAACAACTTACAAAATTTAAAGGGTAAGATATTATTGGTCGAAACTATTCACTGACGTAAATGAAAGGGTCAGAGCTTGCAATTCATGCCAACTGTTTGTTGGTAAGAAAAATCTTTCTGCCTTACCTTTAATTCCAACAAATTTTGAATCTCCTTTCCAACAATGGGGTTTATATTTCATTGTATAAATTCATCCACAATCGAGTGCTCAACACAGATGGATTTTTACCGCTACTGATTACTTTACGAAGTGGGTTGAAGATATTCCAACTCGAAATGCTACAGATTCAGTAGTGATAAATGTTTTGGAAGAAAGCATCCTAGCAAGATCCGATTGTCCTAGGAATATAGTCACTGATAATGCTCATGCTTTTAAATCTATTGCAATGATTAACTTTTTTCAAAAATACAATATTATTTTAGGTCATTCTACATCCTACTATCCTCAAGGAAATGGGCTAGAAAAATCATATAATAAGAGTTTTATGACGATAATCAAGAAGGTTTTGACATAATTTTTTTCTTTCTTGGCATATACACTTAAAATATGCCTTATGGGAAAAAAAAATTGGCATTAAAAAATATATAGGTATGTCTCCATTCCAATTAGTTTATGGTATTGATGTTATTCTTTCTATTAATATCATTCTTCATGTGATGAAACTCTAGTAGGATGCAAATGAAGAGCTGAATGATATTATGAGAAAAATAAATCAAATCATCGAAGTACACCAAAATAAAGTTGAAGTGGATGATAAGCTCCAAAAATACCAGGATAGCATGAAAGCCCTTTTTAATAAGAAAGATAAAGACATGGAGTTTCTCCCTGGCAATTTAGTATTGAAATGGGAAGCTAGAAAGGAAGATGAAGAGAAACATGGGAAATTCGATCATCTCTAGTCAAACCTTTCAAAATTGCAGTTGTTGAGGGAAACAACACATTCTCTCTCGAAAATATTAATGGAGAGATTCTTTAGGCCCCTATCAATGGGTGTTATCTAAAGAATTTCATGCAATAGTTACTTTTTAGATTTCCATTGTATATATTGGATTGGATTGATATTGGAAATTTTAATTTTCCATTTTTCTTTTCTTTTTGAAAATTATCTGAGTGATTTGATTCATCATTGTAAATATTTTCAATAAAATTATGATTCTTGACTTCATTTTGAAAATAAATTTAGAAAAATAAAAATAAATTACATTGTAAGATAAAATTCATTTGGTAGCTAATCAAGATAATACAAGAAATATATTAAAAGCTTCTTGAGGACAACTGAAATAAAAAGCATCTTCATCATGAATCATCTCTATTCTATAGGATCATCTAATATTTTGTATTCCATTCCTTTTGTAGAATATATCTTGTTGAACAAGAGATGAGGCCCAAGAAAAACTTGTAAGTCATATTTTCATCATTTTGATTTCTCTAAAAAAAGGTGATAAACAAATAATCTTCCTTGCTGAAAATTCAAAAGGAAAATAAGGTATGAGTCAATATTCTTTTTTACAGTCCAAATAAAATATTTAAATTGACCGAAACAAATACGAAGGAATTTTTCCTTGTGATGATGTTATCACCTGACCTAAAAATTGGAGATGTAGAAAAATATAACTTGAATTGTCATACAGATGAACTCTAAAGCCATCTCTGATATAAAAATTAAAAATAATAATAAATAAACTCGAAATAAGTTTGAACTTAATACACAAACTTGTGTGGGATTAAGACATTTTGATTCAGATCCTCCGAACACTAGATTTGGTTGTTTCTTCCTCTCCCCAAGTTCTTTCCACTTCAAATTTTATTTCTCCCTTGTCATCCTTTTAGCCTTCATAGAAATAAAGAGACTTATCTTGACTCTGAAAACTCAAAAGTATATTTTCAAAACAAGATTAAGCGAAAATATTTACGTTCCTTTGATTTTAATTGAGAAAGTATGTCTAGGCTAATCCTGATAATTTTAGCTCTTATATCAGATTTTAAACTGACAAATTCTCTTAAGGTTTATCCCTGAAACGATTGAAATTCACAAAAAAATTATCCTATAGGAGAAGGTGTACTGAAAAATTGGAAGAAAGTTAGTTTCAGAGTATTCTTAAAATTGTAGACAGACCTTCATTTTCATTTTAAATATTTTAAACATATATCATCCCTTGTATGTTACATACAAATTGATTGCCACCACTTCAAAATCATAAAATCCAAGACAAATAGTGAAAGGAAATTCATAATTCGATCACCCCCATATTGTCTAAAAGAGATGCTGAAAGGAAATTCATATATTGATTTCCCTCATCTCAAAAAAATGCAAATTTTTTAATTGAAGTGGTGAAAGGAAATTCAATGGGGGAAGTAGATAACTTCACCAGGGTACTGAATAGGCTCGCTGGAAGTGAAGCAATATCCAGGATATATGTAAGGCTGTCATACATATCTATATATCATACTCTGTTATCTAATTCTCTTTCCAGTGATATTTACATCCTGAACCAACTAGGAATTCCCTAAATAAATATGTTACATTTGCTTAACCTTGAAGCCAACAAAGTCGGTTGAAGCCTAATATTTTAGTTAAAATTATTTTGATTATCTTAAACAATTCCGAAATCAATCTTAAGAAAGGAAAATTTTTAGTAGCCTAACTTGAGATAAAACATGGAATGTGTTTTAAAGATTTTGGATTTGGATGAGTTCATTTTTCTATGTATGATTAATTCCTAAATAAAACTATAAAATGTTTTTCAAAAAATAAATAATGACCCCATTTACCCAATAAAGGCACTTGGTCTATTGTTCTTTCGTTCCCCACACGGAGCCACAATCCCCAGACAGAGCCTATGTTAGAACACTTAGAATTTTGAACTTTTATTCTTTTGTTTTTTGCCTCTTAGAAATAAATTTTTCACTCAGAAAAGGAAAAAACTTAGGAAATTGCCTTTTAATTTAAATAAATCCTTGGTCGTTATAGATCAATAAGGCGCTTACAATGTCTCCCATTGATGATTTGTACTAAGTTGATCAAACAGTTCTCGTGATTTATAAAATGTAAAAGCCGCCCGAATTTTAAAAGAAAAACTTTAACGGACACTTTGGAGATTCACGCTTCAGCAGTTTCAAGAAATCTAAACAACAGAAACCCTGAATCTACGAAGTCCCGAAGATATTTCCTCGTGACAATTTTTTAAAAGGACTTGCAGATGAGTCATAAGACATGTGTCTTTTAATCTTTTCATGGGTTGACACTTGGCACTTATTTTTAACATTTGTATCAGAGTATTCACACAATTTCAAGTGACACGTGTCACCCCTCCTTTCTTGACACGTCAGTGAGAATGATGTCATCTCTACCACGTCACTCTGGGATATTTCCCTTTGGGAGTTTAAACAAATATTGGGTTTACAACCGCCAAAGTATCAAAGTGCGAGAGGATTGGATATAAAAAAAAAGTGTTTCAAAGAGATAATAAAACATTTAAAAACTTTAGTTAATCATGATTAAGTATTAATTAATTTCTTCACAAATTCGGTCTTCAAGAGATTTTTCATGTGCTACATCCAAAAATCTCGAATGTTGAACCACCAAAGTATGAACCACACTTTTAAACAAATGAACCCCCGAAGCTCGAAAGCTTCGGAGTTCTGAAGCTCGAAATATATATATATATATATATATATATATATATATATATATATATATATATATATATATATATATATATAACGGTTTGAAATGTTTACTCTGGGGATTCGGCCTTAGGAAATTTTCTTCCCTGTCACATTCAAAACCTCCGAACGCGAAACTATCGAGTATTAATGATATTCATGATTGGCTAAAATTAACGATTTGAATAAAGATTGTGAATCACAAGGTAATAAATTCCATTAATTTTTTAATAATTTCTCTGTTAGTAAATCAATATGAAGATTGATAGACTTTATGAATAAAACATTTCAAATTTCAAGTCATTTTATCATTTGCAATTAGAATTTTTCACTCAGTAAAGAGCTTACATACTTATTTTCTTACAGGAAGGTCAATTGCATTTCCCTGAGGATTATGGTGCCACGCAAAACTGCGAAGAAGCAATATGCATCAATAGATAATTCCAATCCAAACACATACATTCTATTAGACACCACTCCACGAATAATAGACTCCATCAAGTCTTGGAAGCAGGTGTATGATATCTTAGAACATGAGATTCTTATCTGTCTATATGATTATGTTGAGGAAGAAGACGATTCCATCTCAACCAAGCTCAGATTGGTCACATAGTCGAAACTGCACAAGATTGTTGGACAACCTAGGATTATACCCTATAATGATATGATAAGTTGGGATCTGGAGCACGTCGATATTCAAACCAGAAGCATTATCAATTACCAGAAGACCTCTGCCATCTCTTTTCGATCGAAGGACCTGCAAGTAATGTATAAAATTTCTTCCACACCTAAATATACTTAGAATGCAACATTTCTTCTGGTTTTTGAAAGAAACGAATGCACTCAATATGGCATATCTAGTCATGATATAATCAAGACCTGGTAGGGAAATCCGACCAAGTTCAAAGTCGATGCTCATAGCATGTATTCCACAACATCCTTGGATTCTCATATATTATATATAGCCATGATTCTCTATTGTTTATTTGGGAAAAATAACCCTGCAGATTGTTTAGTTGAGTGGGTGACTATAATAAATGAAGGTTACACTTTCAATTGGGAAAAAATGTTGTCGGACAACCTAGCTAAGGAGATTGTTGAGTACCAATCGTCTAAATAAAAAGGGCAACATGCTCCTTTTTACATGTCCACATACATCATGGATTCCATTTGTTTCATGACCCCATTTCCCTTGATGAGCTAGAGTTGGACCCCAACTAGTTGTGAGCCTATACACTTCTACCACTCCAAACTATAGGAAGAAAATGCTAAAGATTTTTTTCACAACATGGTGGTAGCTATTCATCTATATATCTATGGTCTCCCACCACCCAGGAGTTCAAATAATATTATGGGAAACTTAGGCACATTTGTAAACGCGTACATGGAAGAGAACTTCTCTTACATTAGAGTGTTCGGTTGCTCCATTCCTCCTCATGCCCTTCCAAAATTTTTACCTGACAGGTTGGTGTGTCGTGAAGTGGCATACCAAACAGTAGCAGGAATAATCACTAATGAATTGAAAGAAATTCATAAAAAGGTATGGCCAACTTTTCCCATTCAGGTTGGTATGTTTACATTGTTAGATTTTGGTCATACCAAATTCGAGGCTGCAACTTTGGAAGATGTCAAATTAGTTGACATATAATTCAAAAGACATGATCCACATAAGGTGGTAGAGAATCATTTGCTTCAATTTAACATGAAAATATACATCCACGAGGAGTCTCCTTATGATGAGGTTTTTAGGGGGGATAGATCTTATGAATAAGTTCAAAATATATTACAGACTCTTCCTCCTAACCAACAGGCTGGTTTCCTCAGCTTCCAAAAGCATAGAATAAACAACTTTCCTAAGGTTTTACAAGGAGATTCAAGGCCCATTACAGCTTCATAGAAAGCTAAATCCATCAAATATCAACCCAGTTGCTCCACTAAAAAAAAAACTAAATAAGTATTGAAAAGTTTAGATGGGTTATTTAAAGAGATAAAAACATCACTGTTAGGTCTAAATGATCAACAAATATTAGCCCAATTTGAAACTTTCATGAATCAGGGACAAGGTTTTCCCCATTTAACACCAGTTACTTCTACTGGTGCCCCAAGAACAACGAGTATGGAAAGCTACACCACAATTATCTCTCCTATTGACTCATTAACTCCTTTAGCGACCAATTTTGGAACTCCTAGTTGAGAGGTCATTCACGTAGATGAAATTACTCTTATCTTTCTTGAAGAAATGCCTCCCTCCAATTTCTTTTTCAAAAAGAAACAAAGAGCTATTGTAAAGACATAATCTCAATAAAAAGATGGAGTAGTTACTAAAAGGAAGAAAATAATGTATGATGGAAAATGCCAAGATGATCCTGAGTTTTCCAAGGAGGTTGCAGATTCACTAGGGTCTTTCGCCACTGCCAACCAATGGTCAGTGGATAATCTAACCAAGAAACTGCAAAAAAAATCTCTCTTGGTGGAACAATTGCAGAATGAAATACACAGCATAGAACAGGTTGTCAGGAGCAGAATGAATCAAGACATAGAGAAAATCAGGTTAAATTATTAGCAACTGATGAAGTAGTTACAAGAGAAAATCGAGTTGATTTACCAGAGTTCACAGACCAACAAAGCCATGATTACTCAACAGGACAATTTGATAGAACAACTGCAAGCCAAGTTATCCCTAGTGGAGAACACAATAATATAATTCATCACTTTCAAAGCACAAGCATCCGAAATCAATGGGGAGAAGTTGGAAGTTGTCTAGCAGGATCTATATCAAAAGGTGGATACTATTCAAAAATACTATCAAGAAATAAATAATTCTATGAAAAGTATTTATGTGAAAGAAAAGGATTCTTGTGTGGCTAGATCCAAGTTTCATAAATTCATTATATGGAGGCATAAAGCCAATATCCCTGGTCTCGCCCCTTTTTTTCAATATGAACAAGTGAAGGGTGAAATGGCCTTGAAATTTTGGGAGACAAATCTAGAAGAAAGAAAGAAACTTTCTAGAGAGGCAAAGGAGGCTTGTTTGGAGACACAATCTTCTGTAGGTACAAAATTGGTTGAATTCGAGGGAAACAATATATTAGAGGCACTAGGACAGATTGAAATAGAAATGAATAATCAAAACTCCAGGAAAATAAAGAGAATATTCAATATGTCATCCAACAGATGAATCATATTGATATGCTCAAGATTAATGAGTTGTTGGTGAATCCTAGTTTACAACATCAAATTACAGCCCAGGCAATAAAGAAGATCCAGGAAAAGTTACCACTAGTACAAAAGAGGGTGTTTTCCTTTGAATTGAATGAGAACATTGAACCTTCAAGATTTTTGGTAGCCTTGATGGACATGTGTACCAATTTTAATGAACAAAGGAAAGCAAGTGCAACTCGAAGAAAATGAAGGAGCATATGAAGCACCAACACATCACACTATAACTCAACAATATTTGCGTTATGTTTTTCCATTGGGATTGTATTCTATATTTACAACATATATTGTGAAAAGTCCAACTACTTTTAGTTGAGACAATTTTTGTATATATAGATAGATTTTAGATCTATTCAAGGCTGCTTCTAGACTAATGTAAAAGAGAGAAGTTTTCGAATACTAATACAAGTGCAGGCAAAGATTCTAAGTTTCATTTCATTTGAGTTATGTGTTTTCCATGTGTTTTCATTTCTTATTAGATCCCTTCTGTAGTTCTTGAAAAGTGAATGATCACAATTTAGTAAAACATCTAATGTGATAATAATACATCAGAAATCCATTCAGTTACAGTTTTTCCTCTATTATTACTATGAGTAAAAACAAGACCCGTGACCTATGTAAATTGTTGCATTCTTAATCTCTTTTCAAGGGTACATCTTCTATTTTTCTTCTATTGCAAATAAGGTGAGACTTATATGTAATTGATACCTTGCTTTGTTTTAGCATTTTTTTCAATCAATTCTACATCAATTGAAATTAAAATTACGACTCTGATAACGAGATACAACCTCTGTATTGTCTCATCATAAATTTCATTTAAAGATTATTTCTTAGAAATCTGAAGGTAGAAGAAAGTACATGTAAAACTTTTCATTTAAATATATGATGCCTGACATTATTCTTTGAGCCTAGAATCAATCTCAGGAAAAACAGTGTGCTTGGGGTTCCATCTAGTGGCCCCAATTGATGTAGCTATGCCCATTGCATCCACACATGAAAAATATTCCCATACTCAAACTGAGGCCGATAAGGTAGCCAAATTTGTTCAACAGATTCAACACATCTAGCAACAAATCCATGACATCTTGTAGAAAGCTAGTTCCAAGTACAGGTAAGGGCATGACCAACATTGTGTTCTACACAAGTTTTAGGTTGGTGATAAGGTTTGGTTACATTTGTAGAAAGAGAACTGTGTAGGATGCTATCACAAGATTTACCTTAGCTTATGTAAAAGACATATCAGCCTTGAAGTGTGTGAAAAAGTACTTAGGGAGGACTTCCTTGAGTGCCAAGTAGCTATTTGGAGCCATGCATACTTATTCCCTATTTTTGTGATTTGTCCAGGATGCTACCATCATTTTGTCATTCATTAATAACATCAAGGGAGCATGGTACAATATGCAAGGAGAGAGAGATAAACATTTAAATAAAGGATGAGATTGCCTGTATGTATTCCTAGTGTGAAATTGCCATGGATAGTCCCTGCAGATCCCAACATTGATATTTTCTTAGTTAGTCTATGTTGGAGCCCGTGAAATCGGTATGATAGCCCAAGGGATTGCATTGCAAAGAAGGAGGTCCAATTCTTTGGGTTGTGTAGAATTAAGGGGGAAAGAGAGCTCGTGAGTGATAATGCTATTTAATTGATGGAAATTTGAGGGAGTTCTTTTTAGTCTTTTTGGGCTCATAGCCTCATCACAGGGATGGCATGTTGTAAAAACAATTGGTGGAATAGTGTCTACGACTGGGAGGAACGTCCCACGTTAGCAACCAGTTGATGTAAATTTATTATAAAAGATAATTGTTTTAGTTATTTTTTTTATGATGTGTTATTTTTTTGTATTTAGTACTAAATATGCTATGAATATTAATGGATTATAAGCTACTACAATTTTGCAATGTTTTCCTGTGAATTGCATGTAATTGTTTATCAATTTGTATTCCTAATGTTTATCATAGGAAAAATAAAAACAATTATATGGTATCAGAGATGTATGGTATTTTACAGTCAAGGAAATTTGAGAGAAATTTCCAGTTCTCCTCCATCTTAGTGGGCACATGTGTGGATTGATACATTACAATTTGGTATCAAAGTGATATACAACACTAGGCCTACATGGGCTAGAGCCAGAGTGCAAAGGAGAAATTGTTAATAGGTAGACAAATTTCTTGAAAAGAATTCCCTCTATGGAATTGGAGAAATTTGATGAAATGGAGCTTAGGGGGTTAAATTTCCAATTTTAACCTTTGATTAAGTGATTACAAGCCTAGAATCGGTCGAAATTAAAATTATGGAGTGCATAGACATGTCTATGAGGAAAATTCTTGAGTGTAATTGGGTGAAATCAAGAAAAGAATCCCCAACTCTAGAATAAATTCATGGAAAACGAGATAAGGGAAGTAGAATTGATATTCCAAAGGATAAATTTTGTTGTATTCATGAAAATTGTAGAGTCGACCACGGGAAAGTTTGGTGAAATTTGGGAAAATCCCCAAGTTTATGAACAAATCTAGTCAAATTGTGTTTAGAAGTGGTCCTAGGGTTGAGCAATGAAAACAATTGGTCAATTGTGGGGTCAAATTTGACTAAGAGAAGCTTAACTCAAAGTTTCATCATGCCCGAGGGAAAATTTTTGAAATTAGCCATCTTTGCAAATTTAAGATTTTTTTTGTACATGGTGATGTGGAGGCTACGTGTCACGTGATGTGGTAGTGGTGACATGGATTGCCATGGTGGCAAGTACATAGTGACAAAATCAAAGGCCTAGTGTACATGTGGCAATGGCCATTGAGGAAACTAATAGAGAGTTGAGTGTGTAAGTGGTAGGCTTGCATGTGACGTCGATGCCACATCCAAATGGTGGTTTGCGAGACATTGGAAAGGTGGTTTAGGAGCCCAATTCCAAACTCCTGTAACCAATCAAATGGCATAGTGTGACACCATGGTTGTAAGTGATTACGGGACTTTGGAATCAATGAACTTCCATGTAACTTTAAACTCCCATAATCGTTATGAGTCGTAGATCCGCGATAAATGATTGGAAAGTTGGACACTAGGAAAAGAGGTGTGAGATGTGACTCTTTCCATCATCACAACTAATGGATGACCACTAGGGGATGAGGGTCACTTGAGGTGGGACCCTCCTATCCCAACAAAGGTCCAATCACACTAGGTGGAAAGGTACAAGTGGGATCCATAATTATAATTTAATAAAATAAAATAAAAAGTAAAAAAAAAAAGAATAAAGAGGAAAAAGAGAGACATGGAAGTGACAAAATGAATGATGATGGGACAAGGCCAAGGTGGTCAAGGAGTCACATGGCATCATCTCAAGGTGCCATGTGGACCCAAGATGCCACGACAATAGCCACATCATCAAGGATGACATATAGGCAAGAGTTGTCTTAGGGTTTAAAGAGACAAAACTGAGTATAGAGCCAAAATCATGTTTTGGCCATAGTAAGAATAGAATAATAACTCAGAAGATGATGAAATTTTATGGGTATATCGGCAGGGTCAACGTATACAAATACTCAATTCTTAGAAGATACAACTTTGCTGGGAAATGTTCAAAAGCTATTCCATGCCTTCCGAAACAGCTATCACATGATTATGACAAGTTGAAGCAGTATCTCCTAAACCCATGCTGGCCAGATACTTAGAGCAATGCATTTTCCTTTGCTCTACAGGAGATTTGTTTCTATGAATTATACACCAACGTTATACTGACACAACAGCAAAATGATTGGATCCATTTTGACCTTATTTTACAAACTTTATGACAGAGAACATGCAGAAACATCCCCGTTGAAAAAACATGACACATGTACAGACGATACAGCTTATGCGCCATTCTGGAATTTCAGAACTGTCCACCCTTCTCTGGATTATTGGTTGGATGTTAAGGACAGCTTCTGTTGTTGCAGAATTTATGGAGTTTGGAGGTTCTGTTCGACATCAGTCTCTGTCGACATCAACTCGAGCAAAAAACGAAACCGAACAGTATATTTCAGCGATGGGACCAGCGCACTAAAAGTGAATATATTGACTCACTGAAATTCACCGACCTGCAAAAGTGTTTTTTTGTTTGCACTATATGCATAATTTGCAAGTGAAAAGAGATCATAATTAGTTGTGGGAAATTCTAATTGCCAGGGTCTGTGCTAATTGTTTTGTCCTGGTTCTAAAAAAAATGCGTAGGGAGGGGAATTCTGAGTTAGGTGGATCGCCAACTCGCGATTGGAGCCAGAAGGCTGGTTGCTTTCATTAATTTTCTAATCGACTAGCTATTGAGATTTCTTACCCACGTTTTACGCCTGAAACCATGGGAATGGAGTCAAAGGGAATGTGATTCAGAATAAAAACATGTTCAAAACATGGGCATGTTCAAAACATGGGCATGTTCAAAACATTGGCATATAAAACATGCACGATTCCCAGTGTGTGGAATTAGTAAAAGTTTTCAGAAAACTTGAAGTTGGGAGGGGCAATAATATATATATATATATATATATTAAATTATAATGTATAGTGATTATGATAAAATTGATGATCAATAGACGACAACTTTAATCTAGGACAATGTTGTTCCTACTGAAACAAGTAACAACTACAATATTGAAATTACTAATTTAATTTGTATTAATAATTATATGAATATATTAAATACAATATTGAAAGTTTAACATCCATAAAGATTTGATTAGAAAATGAGAAACAAAATTGAAATACATATATAAAGTTTTAACATCTTTTAAAAATTAAATTTTACATATATAAGCTTCAAACATCTTTGTAAATTTGAAGCATTATTTTTGTTTTGATTGGAAAAAGCTAAATAGTGATACTCTTGTAATTTGAAAATACAATAAAAATCAATGATATGGTTGGTTGATAGCAACAACAAATTAGAGCAAATGATTGTCATGGATAGGGTATTGATTTATTCTATTTTCATGTTTAGTGTGACCTTGTAAAAAAACACAAATGCATTAAAAACAAATCATATCCACAACTGTAATGTGAGTAGTATTAAATTATTTTACTTAATAATATTTAGCCTAGTTTATTCTTTGCTTTATAGTGATATTTTAAATAAATATAATGAAAATATTTGTAATAAATTATCGATTTGTAATAATGGAATAAAAATATTTACATTTTAATTTAATGGAATTTTAATTTAAAACTCTCTAATTCTGAAACTAGTTCCCAAGCTTCCATTTTCTTGATGTTGAAGCTCTCAAAAAAACTCCCAAAATCCCAAAACAGTTTCCACACAATTGGAGACTTTCCCTAATAATTTTCAAGCTCCCCAAACTTTAGAAACGAGTTTTAAAATTTTGTATATGCTAAATATTTTTATAAAATAATTGTCATTAATAATACTTTTAAAAATAATTAAAAAAAATTAAAATAGCAAAATCTATATATATATAATTTCATATTAATTTGAAGTAACTAAGAACCAAGGGGCCAATTGATGTTTGGGTTCGACAAATGTTCTTTGAATTGTGAGGAGGATAGGGGTTTAGGTGCTTGTTTAGAAAGGTGAGATGCTCTGAATGGGTCATGCATGTGAGATGCTTTCAATGGTTCATGCATGTACTTAGTTAGTTTAATGAAAATTCTTAATTTATCTTCTAGATTCTACCAATATGTTGATATGGATATTTAAACAAAATCTATCAATATTAAAGTAGTTGATATGGATGTTTAAACAAAATCCAGTTTACAATTTTTTTAAAAGAAGTAATGGTTTTTTTTTTATAAAGAATAGTAAGTTTTGATAAAGTTTTAGGGTTAATAAACAAGTTCATAATTTCTTGTTTTGAAATTTGTAAATCTCCAATCTATTTCTACTTAATCATGTCTTATTGTAGTAAAATATCATGGTTTTGCATTCAACAATATAAGATAATTACTCTCCCTCGAGCATTGGCAATGCAAGATATAAAGTATCAAGAGATGTAGTGATGGAAATATGTGATGAATCTTTGGCTTTTTTAAAAAATAATTAGGTTTCTCGTGATTTATAATACCATGTCTTTCTTCAATGGGTGATGTTGGTGTGGGTGATGTTGAGATCGGGTTGTATTCATGTGTATGTTCCATACCAATATTATATTTGACTTGAATTTGAATTCATAATTTGTAAGACTTAAAGAGTGTAATAAAACAAATAGATAGATAGACCTATTTTGAATGAGTGACACAAATTATAAATTACAATGATGGAAACGTCCTTCATCTCTTTCATATCAGCATCTACTCTTTGTGTTCAAAATGTGCTTCCTTCTCCCAAAAATATGTTGCAGGTTTAAACTTGAAATAAAAGCCACAGTTTTATTTTTATTTTATTTTTTAATAATAAATGAGGATCACGGCCCTATCCCTTAATTAATAGATAAGGAACTTGTACGCTAAGGAAAATGTCCATGTAATTAACACACTTTGATTAATGGATAAATAGACGAGCAGCTTCTATATCCCTTAACAACCTCAATGGCTATCGAGGAAAAAATATCTCAGAGCCGATGTTTTCACCATTGTATATAGGTTCATCCATGCACAGACTCCAGAGGTTCTTAGCTAGGAAAAAACTCTTAAAATACACCTTGATAAAAATATCATATCATTAAGGCCAAGAAGTTTTCCAACAAATTATCCAAAACATAATAATCTTTGACAAAGTCATAATAGCATATACATTCTCAAAATAAATTTTAATAAACAAAATCATCTCAAACTTAACTTTAATCATCAATTTTAATAAACAAATCATCTTAAACTTAACTTTAATCATGTTTTCATGATAATGGTAACACTTAGAAGATTATGATTGATGAGGTTTTTTTAAAGATAAAACTTTGTAAGGAAATGTTCAAAAACTATTTCATGTTTTTAGAAACTGTTAAAAACTATGCAATGAGGTAATGATTGAGTTCTTATATAGTGCATCCTATCCATTAGATACAAAAGTCAATGAGATAATAATTAAATATGATGCATCATACAGTAAACCAATAATTGATTCACTATTCTTAAACATAATTATGAAAAAACAAAACCAAAGCACCATCTCAAACCCTTGCTGACCCTAAACATGATTATGAAAAACCAAAAACAAAGCACCATCTCAAACCCTTGCTGGCCTAGTGGCATGATTATGAAAAACCAAAAACAAAGCACCATCTCAAACCCTTGCTGGCCTAGTGGTAATCTTCAAACCCTTGCTGGCCTGGTGGTAATCTTTAATCCATGTACTTTAGACCAATGCAATTTCATTTCCTATAATGGACTTTTGTTTTTATGAACAATACGCTGACGTTTTAATCACGTGAGAACAAAATGATGTATCCAATTTTACCTTATTTTTCGATAAAATTCTGAGAGAGAACATGCAGCAACATTCCTCTGGAAAAACATGGCAAATGTACAGACGATGCACTGCATGTGCCATTCTGCAATTTAAGGACCGTCCATCCTTGCCTGGATTATTCGATGGTTGGAAAGCAAAGTGAAGGACCGATCCTGTTGTTGTTACAGCATTTATGGACTTTGGAGGTTATATTCGACATCAGTCTGTCAACATTAAATCGAGCAAAAGACGAAACTGAACAGTATCTTTCAGCGATGGGACGAGAGCACTAAAAATGAATATATTGACTCACTGAAATTCGCCCACCTTCAATTATAAGCATAATTTGCAAGTCACAACATATCATATTTAGTTGTGGTAAATTCTAAATCCCAGAGGATGTGCTAATTGCTTTGTTTTAATTCAAAAAACTGCTTAGGGCAGAGAATTCAGAGTAGCTAAATACCGGGATCGTCTACTCGTGATTGGAGCCAGAAGGGTAATTGGTTTCATTATTTTTCTGTTCGACTGCATCTGGAGATTTCTCATCGGAATATTTTAACCCTACAATTATTGGAATAGAGTCAATGTGATGTGATTCTATTGAATTATTGGTTCAATGGAATTCATTGTGGATGCGATTCTGACTGAACCAGACATCACTCATAAATTTCAACCCGACAACGAGAGTACGCAATTATATGGCCACAGCTAGTAATGCACGTCTGGACCATGTACACATGTGTATGACGTGGCTGCGTTAGGTTTGTAGCTCAACCTAATCCTCCGTAGATTTTCAAACAGAGTAATAGCAGTATTTTCAGACTCGGACATTCCAGTGGACCCCAAACACAACTAGACTATTACACTAAGACGAGCTGGGGAAACCGGTATCCAAGGAGCCCTTCTTGCTTTGATTGATAGATAAATTGGCCGTTCTCTAACTGTTTTTGTTTTTAACATTGAATCTTATCATATAAATCTTCATGAAATAACATTTTTTATTGTTTAAATTGTATTTTTGAATCTTCATGAAATAACATTTTTTTTATTGTTTAAATTGTATTTTTGAATCTTCATGAAATAACATTTTTTTATTGTTTAAATTGTATTTTTAATGTAAAAATAGTTTTTGATTTTAAGTTTGAATTTTACAATATAAATCTTATGAAATAACAATTTTTAATTGTTTAAATTGTATTTCTAAATGTAAAAATGAATTTAGCTGAAAAACTCCTCTAACACTTAGATTATACAAAATTATCTAAATTATATAAAATAAAAAAACTTACCCAAAATTTTGAATAACTTCAACAACTAAAATAAAAATAAATAAATAAAATAAAATAAAATAAAATCAAACAAACGTGTTATACACTAGGACAGCCGCTAACTTGCGGCTGGTGAACACCGAAAGGCGGCTGTGCGAATACCCGAAACGTTAAAAGGCGGCTGTGCGAACCTGTGCGAATATCCAAAACATCAAAAGGCGGCTGTGCAAATAACTGTGTGAATACTTGAAACGCCTGAATACTTGAAACGCCTTACTGCCGGGTCCAACACCCACGCGGCTATAAGTATCTGTCCAGTAACAGTAATTTAGTAAATTGTGGCCAGTTTAATAGATTATCTTTTAATCACTGAAAGTGGCAATCTGGTGGTGAACAAGTAATTTTTTAATCTGATTTAGTAAATGTAAAAAAGTAAACACATAAACGGACGTCTTTATAAATGAGCGGAAGTTAATTTATTAAAATCTCATCCATTGATTAGAGAGGACGACTAAGAATATGCCAGCATCTTCAATTGCCAACCCTAGGATTGAAATTTATAATTAAAAGGTGATTAATTCTGCACATTGTCAATAGGTATACGCCTTTCGGCGTAATTAAGTTTTGAATA
Organism: Picea glauca; assembly: GCA_000966675.3. Taxonomy (NCBI): domain Eukaryota; kingdom Viridiplantae; phylum Streptophyta; class Pinopsida; order Pinales; family Pinaceae; genus Picea; species Picea glauca. The sequence continues at coordinate 231,703 of JZKD02S0701050.1, forward strand.
ACTTCTACAAAAGGTCAAACAGACTTGTTATACATGTTTTAATTTAAAAATCCTGTTTTTTTAACAGTTTTGAATAACTTCTAAAAAAGGTCAAACAGACTTGTTATACATGTTTTTGTTTAAAATCCTTGATATAATATGCGTTTTGGGTAAATTTGTGTACTTACTCCATTGAATTTTGTATAGCATTTGAGATTGACCTAAAAATCCAAACTTCAATACTTTGACAATAAGGTCATTTAACACAATCATAGTTGTTACGTCCTTGACCATCTCTTTAGTGCTATTGAGGTGATGGGTTTTGTTGTCATTTTTAGCGTTTTTAGGATGCGTTTTTTTGCCCTCTAATGTTATGTACAATTTTTTTGGTTCAATTAAAGATTTTAGAGGTTGAATTTAACTTTTAACAATAATGTATTTAACTTTTTATATACAAATATATAAAACAATATTACAATGTACAGTCATAATTCTTTTATTGTCTAATAAATTCAATATATTAGCAAAACAATAATTATTCATTCATGAATAGCCATGAATACTTATCTGCAAATGAAACCATGTCCACCAAACTAGTTTTTGATGAGCAATTTTCCACCTTGTGATAAGGATTAGCAATGGATCCCACCTCCAAGCCAAATCATGATACCGCCAAGGTAAAGGAACCTCCTATGCAACTCTAACGTAATCCAACCCAATCCATTACTCATTCATCAAGCCAATATGTGATCCAGGTGGATATTGGTGGCCACCCACCTATTCCAACTGGCTCAAAACAGTCTTTTGGCAATTTACTATTTTTAGCAGTTTTTCGGTTCCTAAACTTTCAGGGCCATTTTGAGGGCCTAAATGAAGTTTTTTCATGATTGAGACCTTCATCAAGCCGAAAAAATGAATCTCCTCGATGATACCTTTCCAACAAGCTATCGTGCGCCCCAATCGAAGATCGTATGCCAAAGTTACACCCACGGGAAGTCGATACACCAAACTACCCAAAACGAGGTCCATAAAACTGTTGGTTTTTCATCTTTCGGGGCTAGGGTTTTGGATTTTCGTTATGTTAAAAAGGTCTTTGGATCCTCATTGTAATAATCATCTTCTTGTGAATGTGAGTATCCATCACATATCTTCTCAGAGATAAGATGCCACCATTCTAGCTAGTCTTTCACTCTCTATTTGTACAGTTCTATACATTTCGCTTTTAAATAGAAATTGCATATTACTGTATCTCTATGTTTATGGTGATATCTCTAATATATCGAGCTGTTATATTATTAGATATATGATATATCTCTATACATTTTTTTATTATATCTCCACTCTCATTTCATGCCGAAAATAACTTGGATCAGTGGTATCGAAGCAAGCTACTCCTGATCGTTTTCCAGTGCATGTTCTCGACGAGGTCCAAGTATATAAATTTGGGTCTCGAGCTTGTCTCTCTTGAAGAAAATTTCTCTCGCACACCCAAGAAACCCTCCATGGAGAAAGAAAAAAAACGATAGAGCAGAAGATTCTATTAATATGTTGCTTGAGCAAGCTCTCACGCAACAGATGGATGAAATGATGGAGAATTTTTCACACATCCTTCAACGTCTGTCGATAACAACAGGTACGTCCTCATCAAGCGACCACTTTGGAGGCACCTCTGCTTTCAAGGTACAAGTTAATTTTGATATTCCCGTATTTGAAGGACAGATAGATGCGGATGCCCTAGAAAAATGGTTAAATATCCTAGAAGGTTGTATCTTTGTTCATAATTTCTCCAATAGGGAAAAATATCACCGTCGCACTCCTTAAGTCTCTCCCCCATGTCAAACATTGGTGGGAAACTTACTAGGAGAAAAGCTCCACAGAGGAGTCAGTAATATATGGGGTCGAGTCCACTTGGGATTTTTTTGTGGATGCAGTCAAGGAACAATATTACCATGTTGGCAACTATGAGGACCAATACATGATATGGACCACTTAGCGGCAAGAGAGGGGCCAAGCAGAGCCAAATTTCACCAATACCTTCCATACCTTGCGCACCAATATTGGTATCAAAGACTCTGAGGGACATTTGGTTCTCAAATACCATGGGGCTCTACACATATACATCCAAACTGAAATGGATTTTTTGGACATCTCATCACTCGGTGTTACTTATCGATATGTTGTTAAAATCGAGCAGAAATGTAAGCACCAGAACAACAAGGAGTTTGGGTCTACAAATCCATAACAACCAAATTATGGTAAAGATGACCATAACAACCATCCTTCAAAAAACTAGTCCAAGCCACAAGAAAAGAAGTGTAACAGAAAGACAAAGAAGGAGACTGAAAAGTGGTGTGATTTCCACAAAAGCCCCTAGCACAAAACTGATGAATTTCGCTCAAAACAATCATTGGTGTCCGAGATCAAAGAGAAAGAGTCGAACATAGATTCATAATCTGATTCATAAAACACTGGCAGAAGACAAATCATTGACACGAATCCGACAACTATTGTCGCGACTGCAACAATTTAACATGAAGAACCAACATATCCTAAAGAGGGGAAGCACCTCTTCCATTCACATGTGTAGGTAAATGGACCCCGTTTCATTTCATTGTTGATAGCATAATCCAAAAGAACCTCATCTCAGTAGAGGTATTCAAATAGTTGGGATTGTTGACAACACCACACCCGCAACCATACAACATCAAGTTGCTTTGCTAAAGACAATATATTTGTGTCATCTAACACTATCAATTGTCGTATGGCATCCAACACTTTAAGGATGAGGTATTATGTGATTTGTCCCCTCTAGATGTATATGATGTTCATTTGGGCCAGCCATATCTGTGGAAGCGCCATGCTATTTATGAGTCTCAACCCCGTAGTGTCATTGCTACTCTAGGGGGTCATATCTACATGATACAAGAGGTAGTTCCAACTATTGTCTCACCTAATAGGTACCGTAAGGTAGTATCTCATACTACAAAATTCATCTTCTTCACAGTTTGTCCAAAAGGTGAACAAAAGAACACCATTTTAGCCTCAGTGCAAGCACCTTCTGTCCAGTAGAACCAAGTCGACAAGATTGAAGAAAAGCGCAAGGATTCCTTCTTCACATGCTCATCTCATGTAGTGATACTGGTTTAAAAGTTCCAACCCTTCCAACCACATGTTTTTCACATCCTTCAACAATCTAAGCAACGTAACTTCTCCAGCAAGACATGTAGCTCATTAAGATGCAGATTTAACAAATGATTTTCCCTCTCCCCGGGGCACTCAATGCAATGGAGATGATTACCTCCTAAAGAGGGAGGATTGATCCAGGTGGGTATCGGTGGCCACCCACCTATTCCAACTCATTCAAAACAGTCTTCTGACAATTTACTAGTTTTAGCAGTTTTTTGATTCCTAAACTTTTGGGGCCATTTTGAATGCATAAATGAAGTTTTTTTGGGATAGAGAACATCAATGATATCCAAAAGCTATCATTGAACCCTGAAAACTAATATACTCAATGATACCTTTCCAATGGGCTATCGTGCACCCCAAACAAAGATCGTATGCCAATGTTACACCCCTAGGAAGTTGATACACCAAACAACCCAAAATGGTGTCCACAAACCTATTAGTTTTTCATCATACGAGGTCAGGGTTTTGGACTTTATTTATGTTAAAAATGCCTTTGGAGCCTCATTGTAATAATCATTGTTAAGCCATAATATTGGTTCATTACCCCTTAATTGGGGCATATTACATTAGTAATGTTATTTATTTATGTCGTCTTTATTCCATTAGTTGTAATTATACCTCCTAGTCTCCTATATATACCAAGGAGACATTTTCATTTGGAATCATCTTATACTTGAACATTTATGTGGGGTAAAAGGAGGTTGCCCCCTTGAAGAGGCTTATTATCTGAAATTGTCTATTTTTCAAGGCGTTGAGTATTTATTCTAAGGATTTTCTATGCTATATTGATATTTGGTTCTTAACATATGGTATCAGAGCTCAAGGTCTTGGGGTTTCGCTGCTACATATGAGACACCTTGGAATTTTCGCTATAACTTTTTGTCTACAACGTTTCAGAAGTAACGGCTTGAAGGATATTTAGTAGATGGATCAAGGTACGTTGGGTTAAAATTTCATCTCCTGAGCCCTTATACTTTCAGAGATACAGCCTGTGCAAGATAGAGTTCTGGAATCATCTTGAATTGAGTCAGTGTGGAATTTTCATGATAAATTTTTTTATTTAACATTTCAGACCATGAATTCCAGAGGATATTCATAGACATTATTAAGGTATCTGTGGTAAAACATTCCACTTATGGGTCATCTTACATTTGTAGATACACCCTGTGGAAAATAGGGTATCTAACTAGTCCTATTGACTAGTCTCAAGAAGGTTTTCAAGGTAAAACAATCATAACTTCTTCCTAGAGTATCCAAATTGAGTGGGACTGGTTTTATTGGATAGTGGACAGTCTGTAGTATTTTTGGTACGATTTTCATAATTTTATATCAATTATTTTGTGCGGGGCACGCTATACAAGTGAGATCTCCTGGAAAGGACAAAAATCATCAAATTGTGGGGAAGTTACCATAAATTCCACTTGGCACATCCAATTTTGATCAGACCTATGTCATTGCAGAGAAGAAATATTAGAGAACTACATAAAAGAAATTTTCATACCCAGAAGGGTCGAAACTTGGGAGATACAACATAAGAAAGATTGTCTAGTAGAACCACCTCAAAATCAAGGTTCAAAAGTGATACTTGGCTAACATGCCACCCAAAAAGGGAACTTCTACACCAAATAAGCCTCCAGACAATCCTACTTGG
>JZKD02S0701050.1:244306-263122 GCA_000966675.3 Picea glauca
TCACCAAAGTACTATGGCCCTTATAAGGTGTTGCAAAAGATTGGTACTATGGCATACAAATTGGAGTTGCCTGCATCTTCACTAGTACATCCAGTTTTCCATGTTTCATGCTTAATGAAGGTTATAGGTGACAAGATCCTAGTTCAAACTATATTACCAGAACTTGTCGAGGAAGGAAAAATCATATTAGATCCTGAAGCCATCACTGACACAACAATTCACCACCTGAGGAATAGATCCATTTCAGAGTATCTCATTAAATGGAGGAAACTACCAGTTGAAGATTCCACTTGGGAAGATGAGTCTTTTATATAGAAGCATCTAGAGTTACTCAAGTGTTGTAGACAACAATTGTATCAAGGGGAGGGGCACATTGAGCCCTAATATTGGCTCATTACCCCTCAATTAGGGCATATTACATTAGTGATGTTATTTTATTTATGTCGGCTTTATTCCATTAGTTGTAATTATACCTCCTAGTCTCCTATATATATATATCAAGGAGACATTTTCATTTGGAATCATCTTGTACTTGAACATTTATGTGGGGTAAAATGAGGTTGCCCTCTCGAAGAGGCTTATTATCTGAAATTATCTCTTTTTCAAGGCATTGAGTACTTATTCTAAGGTTTTTCTATGCTATATTGATATTTGGTTCTTAACAATCATCTTCTTGCAAATGTGAGTAGCTATCACATATTTTCTCAAAGATAAGCTTCCATCATTCTAGAGAGTCTTTCACTCTGTATTTCTACAATTATGTACATTTCTCTCATAAATATAAATTATGTATTATTGTATCTCTCTGTTTATGGTTATATATCTGATATATCTCTGTTATATTATTATATATATGATATATCTTTGTACATTTATTTATTATATCTATGTTCTCATTTCGTGCTGAAAATAATATGGATCATCGGTATTAGAGCATATTTCTCTTAATCGTTTTCAGTGCATGTACTCAACGAGGTATGACTATAGGAATTTGGGTCTCGAACTTGTATCTCTTGAGGAAAATCTCTTTCGAACTCCCAAGAAACCCTCCATGGTGGAAGAAAAAAGAAATGATGGAGCAGAATATTTTATTAATCTGTTGCTTGAGGAAACTCTCACATGACAGAGAGACAAAATGATGGAGAATTTTTCCCAAATATTTCAACGCATGTCGATGAAAATATGAGTTTCTTCATCAAAAAACCACTTTGGAGGAACTTCTCCTTTCAATGTACAAGTTAATTTTGATATTCCTGTATTTGAAGGAAAGATAGGTGCAGATTCCCTACAAAAATTGTTAAATCTCCTATAAGGTTATTTATCTGTTCAAAATCTCTCCAACAGGGAAAAGATCACCTTCGCACTCCTTAAGTCTCTACCCCATTTCAAACATTGGTGGAAAAGTTACTAGGAGCAAAGTTCCACAGAGAATTATAGAATATATGGGGTCGAGCACACTTGGGATTTTTTTGTGGATGCGATCAAGGAACAATATTACCCTATTGGCAACTATGATGACCAATACATGAGATAGACCACACTGCGACAAGAGAGGGGAAAAGTAGTGAATGATTTCACCAACACCTTCGATACATTGCGCACCAAGATGGGCATCAAAGACTACGAGAAATATTTGTTTTAGAAATACCGTGGGGATCTACATAGATACATCCAAACTTAAATGGCTGTTTCTTATCGATAAGTTTTTAAAATCGAGGAGAAATTGAAGCACCGGAACAAGCGAGAGTTTTGGTCTGCAAATCCGCAAAAACCAAAGAATGGTAAAGATGGACCTAACAACTACTCTTCAGAAAACCAGTCCAATCCATAGGAAAAGAAGGGTAATGGAAAGATGGAGAAAGACATTGGAATGTGGTGCAATTTCCACAAAATCCACTGGAAGAACACAGATGAATGTCACTCAAAATAATCATTACTGTATGAGATCAAAGAGAAAGAGTTGAAACTATTTTCTGAATTTGATTCAGAAAACACTGACAAAAGATAGATCATCGATGCAGACCACACTGCTACTGTCGCGACCACAACAATTCAACCAGAAGAACCAGCAGATCCTGAAGAGGGGGAGTGCCTCTTCCTTTAAAATATGTGGGTGAAGGGGACCTTGTTTCATTTCATTGTTGATAGAGGAAGCTAAAAGAACCTCATCTCAACAGAGGTTGTCAAAAGGTCAAGATTGTCAACAACACCACACCCACATCCATACAAAACTAGGTGGCTTCTCCAAGGAAGAGATCTTCATCTCAACGAGAAGTGTTGCTTGTCATATGATATCCATCCTTTCAAGGATGAGATATTATGTGATGTTGCCCCGCTGGATTTCTGTGATGTTCTTTTGGGCCAACCATATATGTAGAAGCGTCATGTTATTTATGAGTCTCAACCCCGTAGTGTCATTTTTACTCTTGGGGATCATCTCTATAGGATACCATAGGTATTTTGAACTATTGTCCCACCTAAAAGGTGTTGCAAGGTATTATCTCATACTACAAAATTAAGCTTCTTCAAAATCTGTTCAAAAGGTGAACAAAAAAACACCACTGTAGCCTCAGTCCAAGCACCTTTTGTCCAGCAGAAGCAAGTCAAAATAATTGAATAAAAGTACAAGGATTCCTTATGCTCACAATCATCTCATGTAGCCAAAATGGATAAAAATTTCCAACCCTTCTAGACACAGGTTCGTGACAACCTTCAACAAGCTAAGCAACACAACTTCCCCAACAAGGCGAGCAACTCATCAAGATGCGGATTCAACAAACGCTTTTCCCTCTTCCTCGAGAACTCAACGAAATGGATACTATTGAATAACAAGGATGGAGGATCGATCTAGGTGGATATAGGTGGCCACCCACCTATTCCAACTGGATCAAAACAATCTTCTGCCAATTTACTATTTTTAGCAGTTTTTCGGTTCCTAAACTTTCGAGGCCATTTTGAGGGCCTAAATGAACTTTTTTGGGGATCGAGAACCTTAATGATCGTCAAAGTCTATAATTTACATTACAAAATTAATCTCCTCGACGATACCTTTCCAATGAGCTATTGTGTTCCCCAAATAAAGATAGCATGCCAAAGTTACGCCCCTGGGAAGCTGATACACCAAACTACCCAAACAAAGTCCAAAAAACTGTTGGCTTTTCATCTTTTGGGGTTAGGGTTTTGGATTTTCTTTATGTTAAAAATGCCTTTACAACCTAATTTTAATAATCATATTCTTGTGAATGTGAGTAGTCGTCATGTCTCTTCTCACAGATAAGATTCCACCATTCTAGCAAGTCTTTCACTTTGTATTTCTATAGTTGTGTACATTTTGGTTATAAATATAAATTGTGTACTACTGTATCTCCGTATTTATGGTGGTATATCTAATATATATTTGTTATATTATTGGATATCTCATATATGTGTGTGTGTGTGTGTGTGTGCATTTCTTTATTATATCTCCACTCTCATTTTGTGCTGAAAATAATCTGTATCAGTAGTATCAAAGGATGTTATTGATAATTTTTCATTGCATGTCCCCGACAAGGTCCGAATATATAAATTTGGGTTTCTATCTTGTCTCTATTGAGTATAATCACTCTTGAATTCCCAAGAAACCCTCCAAGGAGGAAGAAAATAAAAACGACGGAGTAGAATATTCTATTAATTTGTTGCTTGAACAAGCTATCACACGACAAAGAGACGAAATCATGGAGAATTTTCCCCACATCCTTCAACGCCTGTCAATAACAACAACCATGTATTCATCAAGAAACCTCTTTGGAGGCATGTTTCCTTTCAATGTACAAGTTAATTTTGATATTCTCGTATTTGAAGGACAAATAGATGTGGATGCCCTAGAAAAATGGTTAAATCTGCTAGAAGATTATTTCTCTGTTCATAATTTCTCCAACATGGAATATATCACCTTTGCAGTCCTTAGGTATCTCCCCCATGTCAAACATTGGATGAGAAACTTACTAGGAGAAAATTTCCACAGAGGAGTCTGGAATATATGGAGTCGAGCCCACTTGGGATTTTTTGTGGATGCGGTCAAGGAAAAATACTACCCTATTGGAAAATATGATGATCGGTACATGAGATGGACCACACTGCAATAAGAGAGGGGAAAATAAGTGACAAAGTTCACCAATATCTTCCATACCTTGCGCACCAATCTGGGTATCAAAGACTCTGAGCAAAATTTGGTTCTGAAATACCATGGTTCTCTACACAGATACATCCAAATTGAAATGGATTTTTTGGACATCTCATCACTAGGTTCTACTTATCGATATGCTATTAAAATAGAGCATAAATTTAAGCATGGGAACAAGATGGATTTCGGGTTTGCAAATCCACAACAAAGAAAGTATGGTAAAGACGACCGTAACAACCATCCTTAAAATAACTAGTCTAAGCTACAAGACAATAAGGGTAATGGAAAGATGAAGAAGGACACTATAAAGTGGTGCAATTTACAAAAAATACCCTGACACAACACTGATGAATGTCACTCAAAACAATCATTAGTGGTCGATATCAAAGAGAAAGACCCAAACCTAGATTCAAAATCTGATTCAAAAAACACTAGTAGAAGACAAATCATCGACTCACACCCCACTGCTACTATCATGACCAAAAAAATTAAACCAAAAGAACCAACAAATCCTAAAGAGGGGGAGCGTCTCTTCCATTCACAGATGTGGGTGAAGGGGACCTCGTTGCATTTCATTGTTTATAGTGGAAGCCAGAATAACCTCATCTCAATAGAGGTCATGAAACAATTGTCATTGTTGACAACACCACACACACAACCATACAACATTGGGTGGCTTCGCCAGGGATGATATCTCTATGTCATCCAACAGTGCCAATTGTCATACAACATCCAACTATTCAAAGATGAGGTATTATATGATGTTTCTCTGGTGGATGTCTGTGATGTTCTTTTGGGCCAACCATATATGTGGAAACTCCATGTTATTTATGAGTCTTGACCTCGTAGTGTCATTTTTACTCTGGGGGTCATCTCTACAGGATACCAGAGGTAGTTCCAACTACCTTCCCACATAATCTGAGCCCCTAGGTAGTATCTCATACTATAAAATTTAGTGTCTTCACAGTCTGTTCAAAAGGTGAATAAAAGAACACCACTGCAGATTCATTCCAAGCCCTAGAAATGAATGTCCTCGATGATACCTTTCCAATGAGATATCATGCACCCCAAACGGAGATCGTATGCCAAAGTTATGCCCCTGGGAACTTGATACACTAAACTACCCAAAACGGGGTCCACAAAATTGTTGGATTTTCATCTTCCGGGGCTAGGGTTTTGTATTTTATTTATGTCAAAAACAAATTTGATCCTCATTGTAATAATCATCTTCTTGTGAATGTGAGTAGCCATCACATCTCTTCTTAGAGATAAGTTGCCACCATTCTAGCGAGTCTTTCACTCTATATTTCTACAGTTCTATACATTTCGCTCATAAAAATAAATTGTGTATTACTGTATCTCTGTATTTATGGTTATATATATGATATATCTATGTCATATTATTGGATATATGATATATCTCCATACATTTATTTATTATATCCCTTCTCTCATTTCATACCGAAAATAATATGGATCAGTGGTATTAGAGTAGGATGCTCTTGATCATTTTTCAGTGCATGTCCCCGATGAGACCCGAGTATAGAAAGTTGGGTCTTTAGCTTGTATCTTTTGAGGAAAATCACTCTCACATGCCCAAGAAACCCTCCATGGAGAAATAAAAGAAGACTGATGGAGCAAAAGATTCTATTAATCTGTTGCTTGAGAAAGATCTCACATGATAGAGGGGAAAAATGATGGAGAATTGTTGCTGATAAAAAAATATCTCACATCCTTCAATTCTTGCCGATAAAAACATGCGTGTATTAATCAAAATACCAATTTGGAGGTACCTCTCCTTTCAAGTTACAATTTAATTTTGAAATTCCTGTATTTGAAGGACATATAGATATAGATTCCCTAGAAAAATGGTTAAATCTGCTAGAAGGTTATTTCTATGTTCATAATTTCTTTGATAGGAAAAATATCACCTTCACACTACTTAAGTCTCTCCCCCATGTCAAACATTGGTGGGAAAATTATTAGGAGAAATTTTCCATAGAGGATTCTAGAATATATGGGGTCGAGCCAACTTGCAATTGTTTTGTGGATGTAGTCAAGGAACAATATTTCCCTTTTGGTAACTATGATGACCAGTACATGAGATGGACCACATTGCGGAAAAATAGGGGCCACAGAATGACAGAGTTCTCTAATACCTTCCATACCTCATGCACCAATCTAGGGATCAAAGCATTCGAGTGACATTTGGTTCGGAAATACCATGACACTCTACAAAGTTACATCCAAACTGAAATGGATTTTCTGGACATCTCATCACTGGGTGCTACTTATCGATATAGTATTAAAATCAAGCAAAAATTTAAGAACTATAAAAAACGTGAGTTTGGGTTTGCAAATATGCAACAACCAAAGCATGGTAAAGACATACCTAATAACTAGTCTTCAGAAAACCAGTCCAAGCCACAAAAAAAGAAGGGAAATGGAAAGACGAAGAAGGACACTAGAAAGTGGTGCGATTTCCACAAAATCCCCTGGAACAATAGTGATGAGTTTCACTCAAAAAAATCATTGGTGGACGATATCAAAGGGAAATATCCCAACACAGATTTAAAATTTGATTCAGAAAACACTACCAGAAGAAAAATCATCGACACAGACCCCACTACTACTGTCATGACCACAACAATTCAACCAAAAGAACTAGTAGATCCTAAAGAGGTGGAGTGCCTCTTCCATTAACATATGTACATGAATGAGACCCCGTTGCATTCCATTGTTGATAGAGAAATCCAGACGAACCTCATCTCAGTAGAGGTTGTCAAACACTTGGGACTATCGACAACATGACACCCGCAACCATACAACATCGAGCGGTTTCACTAGCTATGAGATCTCCATTTCAACCAGTAGTGTCAATTGTCATATGACATCCATACCTTCAAGGATGACATTTTATGTGATGTTGTCCCACTATATGTTTGTGATGTTCTTTTGGGATAGCCATATATGTGAAGGCGTCTTGTTATTTATGAGTCTTGAACCCGTAGTGTCATTATTACTTTAAGCAACCATCTCTACAGGATACTAGAGGTAGTTTCAAATACTGTCCCACCTAGACAATGACGCAAGGTAGTATCTCATACTAAAAAAATTCATCTTCTTCACAGTATGTGAAAAAGGTGAACAAAAGAACACCACTGCAGCCTTAGTCGAAGCACCTTATGTCTAGCAAAAGAAAGTAGAAAATATTGAAGCAAAGTGCAAGGAATTATTCTACAAACAATCATCTCATGTAGCCAGACTGGTTAAAAAGGTACAACCCTTCCAGCCACATGTTCATGACAACCTTCAACAAGATAAGCAACACAACGTTTCCAACAAGGAAAACAACTTATCAAGATGCAGATTCAACCAACACTTTTCCCTCTCCCCCGGCCACTCAACAAAATGGAGACCATTTCATCCTAAGGAGGTAGGATTTATCTAGGTGGATAGTAGTGGCTTCCCACCTATTCCAATAGGCTCAAAACAATATTCTAGCAATTTACTATTTTTAGTATTTTTTTGGTTCCTAAACTTATGGGGCCATTTTGAGGTTCGAAATTATTTTTTTCGGGATCGATCACCATAATGATGGCTAAGGGATATGATTGCGCCACCATATTTAATATCCTCAATGACTCGAGCTATCATACACCCCAAACAAAGATCGTATGCCAAAGTTACGCCCCCAAGAAGTTGATACACCAAACTACCCAAAACAGGGTCCATAAAACTATTGGATTTTCATCTTCCGGGGCTATGGTTTTGGGTTTTATTGATGTTAAAAAGGCATTTGGAGTCTCATAGTAATAATCATCTTCTTTTGAATGTGATTAGTTGTCACATCTCTTCTCAAATATAAGTTTCCACCATTCTAGCGAGTCTTTCACTCTGTATTTATACAGTTATGTACATTTCACTCAAAAATAGAAATTGTGTATTATTGTATCTCTTTGTTTATGGTTATATCTATGATATATATATATTATATTATTGGATATATAATATATCTTTATACATTTCTTTATTATATTTCCTCTCTCATTTCGTGCCGAAATTAATCTGGATCAGTGGTATCCAAGCAGGCTACTCTTTATTGTTTTCCAGTGCATGTCTCCGATGAGGTATGAGTATAGAAAGTTGGGCCTTGAGCTTGTCTTTCTTGAGGAAAATCACTCTCACATGCACAATAAAACCTCCATGGAAGAATAAAATAAAAATGACGGAGCAAGAGATTCTATTAATCTATTGCTTGAGCAATCTCTCATGTGATAAAGGGACAAAATGATGGATAATTTTTCCCACATATTTCAATGCCCGTCGATAACAACATGATCGTATTCATCAAGAATCCACTTTGAGGGAACCTCTCCTTTCAAGGTAAAATTGAATTTTGTTATTTCCATATTTGAATGATAGATAGATGAAATGCTCTAGAAAAATGGTTAAATTTGCTAAAAGGTTATTTCTCTGTTCATAATTTATCCTACAGGGAAACGATCACCTTTGCACTCCTTACATCTCTCCCCCATGTAAAATGTTGGTGGGAAACTTAACATGATTAAACTTCCATAGAGGAGTTTGGAATATATCGGGTCGAGTCCACTTGGGATTTTTTTGTGTATGTGGTCAAGGAACAATAGTACCATGTTGGAAACTATGATAACCAGGACTTGAGATGGACCACACTGTAGTAGGAGAGGGGCCATTAAGTGTCAGAGTTCACCAATACCTTCCATACCTTGCACACCAAGCTGGGTATTAAATACTCCGAGTGAAATTTAGTTCTAAAATGCCGTGGGAATCTACACATATACATCGAAACTGAAATGGATTTTTTGGACATCTAATCATTGGGTCCTGCTTATTGATATGCTATTAAAATCGATCAGAAATTTAAGCATTAGAACAAGCAAGATTTTGCATCTGTAAATCCGCAACAACCAAAGTATGGTAAAGATGAACCTAACAACCAGCCTTCAAAAAAATGGTCCAATCCACAGGAAAATAAGGATGAAAATACAAAGAAGGGAACTGGAAAGTGGTGTGATTTTCACAAAATCCCCTAGAACAAAATTGATTAATTCAGCTCAAAAGAATCATTGGTGGTCGAGATCAAAGAGAAATATCTGAATCCATATTCAGAATCTGATTCAAAAAACAATGGTAGACATATGATCGACACATACCCCACTGCTACTGTCACGATTGTAACACCATTGCATTTCATTCACAAATGTGGGTGAAGGGGACACCATTGCATTTCATTGTTTATAGCAGAAGCCAGAAGAACCTCATCTCAGTAGATTTCATCAAAGAGTTGCGTTTGTCGACAACACCACACCCACAACCATACAACATTGGGTGGCTTCGCCATGGACACAATATTTGTGTCAGAAAACAATTTTTATTTTCATAAGACATCCATCCCTTCAAGGATGAGGTATTATGTGATATTTCCCTATTGGATATCATTGATGTTCTTTTGAGCCCACCATATATGTGGAAGAACCATGCTATTTATGAGTCTCGAACCCATAGTGTCATTGTTACTTTGATGGATAATCTCTATAGGATATCAAAGGTAGTTTTGAGTATTGTCCCACCTAAACAGTGAGAAACGTTAGTATCTCATACTACAAAATTCATCCTCTTCATGGTTTGTTCAAAAGGTGAACAAAAAAACACCAATGTAGCCTTAGTCCAAGAACCTTCTGTCCAATAGAAGAAAGTTGAAAATATTGAAGGAAATCGGTGATTCCTGATGCATGAAGTTATATAATGTATCCATACTGATTAAAAAGGTACAACCCTTCTAGCCACAGGTTCGTGACAAACTTCGACAGGCTAAGTAGCGCAACTTCTCGAGCAAGGAAAACAACTCATCAAGATGGAGATTCAAAAAATGCTTTTCCCTTTCCCCTGGGAACTCAACGCAATGGACACCATTTATTCCTAAGGAGGGAGGATTGATCCAGGTGGATATCAGTGGCCACCCACCTATTCCAACTAGCTCAAAACAGTGTTCTGGCAATTTACTAGTTTTAGGAGTTTTTCGGTTCCTAAACTTTCAGGGCCATTTTGAGGGCCTAAATAAACTTTTTTGGGATCGATCACCTTAATGAGAGTTGTCAGTTTTGATTTAGCCCCTAAAATGAATCTCCTTGACGATACCTTTTCAACTATATATCATGCACCCCAAACTGAGATTGTATGCTAAAGTTACGCCACTAGGAAGTTGATAAACCAAACTAGCCAAAACAGGGTCCACAAAATTGTTGGATTTTCATCTTCTCGGGATGGGGTTTTGGTCTTTTTTATATTAAAAAGGAATTTGGAGCCTCATTGTAATAATCATTTTCTTGCGAATGATATTATCCATCACATATCTTCTCAAATATAACTTTCCACCATTAGAGCAAGTCTTTCACTTTGTATTTCTACAGTTCTATACATTTCGCTCATAAATAGAAATTGTGTATTATTGTATCTATGTGTTTATGGTTATATCTATAATATATCTCTATTATATTATTATATACATGATATATCTCTGTACATTTTTTTTTTATGTCTTCTTTCTAATTTCGTGTTAAAAACAATCTGGATCATTGGTATCAGAGTAGGTTGTTCTTGATCGTTTTTTAGTGCATATCTCTGATGAAGTCCATGTATAGAAATTTGGGTCTTGAGGTTGTATCTACTGAGGAAAATTTCTCTCGCATGCCCAAGAAACCCTCCATGACAGAAGAAAATAAAAAAGATGGAGAAAAATATTCTATTAATCTATTGCTTGAGAAAACTCTTACGTGACAGAGGGATGAAATAATAAAGAATTTTTTCCACATACTTCAATGCTTGCCGATAACAATAGGACTCTCTTCATCAAGCGACCCCTTTGGAGGCACCTCACCTTTGAAGGTACAATTTAATTTTGATATTCTAGTCTTTGAAGGAGAGATAGATGTGGATGCCCTAGAAAATTGGTTAAATATGATAAAAGGTTATTTCTCTATTCGTAATTTCTTCGACATGGAAAATATCACCTTCACACTCCTTAAGTCTCTCCCCTATGTCCAACATTGGTGGGAAAATTACTCGGAGAAAAGTTCCACAGATGATTTTGGAATATATGGGGCCGATCCCACTTGATATTTTTTTGTGGATGTATTCAAGGAACAATATTACTTTGTTGGAAACTATGATGACTAGTACATGAGATTGAACACACTACAGCAAGAGAGGGGCCAATAAATGCCTAATTTCACCAATCACTTCCATACCTTGTGCATAAATATGGGTATCTAAGACTCAGAGCGACATATGGTTCTAAAATACCATGGGGCTCTACATAGATATATCCAAACTAAAATGGATTTTTTTGACATCTCATCACTAGGTGTTTCTTATGGATATGTTGTTAAAATCGAGCAAATATTTAAGCACCAAAACAAGCGAGAGTTTGGGACTACAAATTGGCTACAACAAAAGTATGGTAAATATAAACCTAACAACCAACCTTCATAATACCATTCCAAGCAATAGGAAAAGAAGGGTAATGGAAAGAACAAGAAGGACACTGGAAAATTGTGTGATTTCCACAAAAGAGCCTGGCACAACTGTGATGAACATTGCTCAAAAAAGTCATTGGTGTCTAAGATCAAAGAGAAAGAGATGAACCCAAATTCAGAATCTGATTTAGAAAAATTTGACAGAAGATAGATCATCGATGCGGACCCCACTGATACTATCACGACCACAACAATTCAACCAAAAGAACCAACATATCCTGAAGAGGGGGAGTGCCTCTTCCATTCACAGATGTGGGGGAATGGGACCCCGTTGCATTTCATTGGAAGCCAGAAGAACCTCATCTCAGCATAGGCCATCAAACATTTGGGATTGTTGAAAACACCACACCCACATTCATACAACATCGAGTGGCTTCACTAGAGATGAGATATCCATGACATATAGCAATGTTGATTGTCATATGACATCCATTCCTTCAAGGATGAGGTATTATGTGATGTTTCCCCACTAGATGTATGTGATGTTATTTTGGGCTAGCCATATATGTGGAAGAACCATGCTATTAGTATTACATATTGGAAAAATTGTGACATTCTACTTGCGACGTTATGGACCAAATTGGCCACACTATAGAAAAACAAAGGGAATTTTAATTTTTTTCTCCATCCTGCCTGATATCATCGCACGTGCAACATTTTTTTCAAATCGTCGCAATATAGACATCTTTTGAAGTTCATCACAAGAGAGACGACATCAAATTTAATTCTCTCTTGCAACGGTGTCGACAATGGGGCCCCCCCCCCCCCAACAGTCACCCACTATTTGACAAAGTCAACATTGACTTGGTCGACTATCGTTGGAATTGCTGCATTATAAAATCTATAAATATGTTGCATTTTAGGGATATTGCGACAAGTTTTCTATAACAAGGACTGTTCAAAGAGGGTATAAGGTCTTCTTGGCGAACAAAAAACATGTTTTGTTTCATATGTTATAATAGAAAAATATAATATATATTCTATTATACACCAGTCAATTTTATAAGATATCATCAGTATATGTTTGTGGGGAAGAATGTCAGAAATCATTGGAGGTGGGAAAAAATTAAAGAGGGTGAAAAGGGTGATGATAAATGTTATTTCCCTTGTGAAAATTGTTGTACTAGACGTTCTGAAAGAGTTTTAATAGTAACAACGAAAAAACATTGTAGAAAATATGAGCACATGGACGGGAGATCAAATGAATATTGTCCCATGGTAATTAGCTATATATATATATACATTATCTATTTTAATATTTTTTGTATTCTCAAACTTTTATATTGTTTTATGCATGCACTAATTTTGCATAATTGTTTGTAATTATAAAATTAGAGTTGCCCCCTAACTTTCTGCAAAAAGCACCAAGTAGTAACAGAAATGATGTTGTACAAGATGAGGAACATGAAGCGGATAATGAAGATCAAGTTAATGATCCCATGGAAGTAGATGAAAATAATAACATAGTTTAATATGATGGGACAAATCAAATGATCAAAGACTGATTTGGTTATCCAGATGAGGATCATGGGGACAACAGTGATGGTATATATGATGAACCTCTGATTGAAAAGGAAAATAAACGAATTTATAAAGGGTCAAGAGAAAATATTCTCTCCACTGCATTGTTGTTGGTGAACTCAAAGGTTATGAATCATTTGTTGAACACTTTTATAACACAGATCCTAAGGCATGTAATATGTTTCATCACATCTACATAAAGGTTGACTTTTTCCCCTTACCTTTAGTATTAATTAATGTTTTAAATAAAAATGAAATATTTACAATTACTATTCTTTACATTAACTATTTATTTTTATGTTTTAAATTTTAGGTGAATTTTTGTTACCCTCATTAAATATTTTACCTCACACATATCGATATTTACATTCCATTACGAAAGACATTAGAATGGATTATCAAAGTATAGATGCATGTCCTGATGATCATATTATATATTATGGAAAAGATGCATTGAAAACAAAATTCCTAGTATGTGGTATCATTAAATATCGAACCGATCAAGTAATAAAAATGGTGCCTCGAAAGGTTCTCCAACATATTCCCATAATTCCACATTTGCAGTGACTATTCAGGCACAAAGTATAACACAGTTTATGTATTACCATGCACAAAAGATAATTTAACATGGCATTCTTCGAATGGTTGTAGATGGTTATGCATTTATGGAAATTACTTCAAAATGGCTAGGATTTACAAATGAACCTCGTAATGTTAGGATTTCATTCAAAACTGAAGGTGTTAATCCATTTGGAGAGCTTCATTCTGTTTACTCAGTGTGGCCTATTTTTTTTATCAACAATAACATTCCTCCTTGGATGTCAATAAAGAGAGAGCACATAATGTTGGCAATGATTGTTCCAAGCATTTGTTTACATAAATTTTTCAAATGTAAATTTTTCTTTTGTCTCTTTTTTTGCATAATATCTTTTATTTATTTATTTACGTATATATACATACCACGGTAGTAATTTCATGTAATTTCAAACAATTAGGTAAGTACCAAGTTAAAGATATGAATGTGTATCTCGAGCCTCTTATCGACGATATACTAAAGTTATGGGAGGGAATCACTATGTATGAAATTTGTAAACCAATTGGGTAGAAGAGATTTCAATGCCCTGGAATACTTTTATGGACAATGCATGATCCCCCAGGACTAACACATTTTTGTGGTATGTAACATTCCATATTGCATGCTTGAATAGTATATAATTAATTGAAGATACCATGCATGTTGTTTAGATAATCCTTTTGTATATTAATAATTCGCATCAATCCATTTGTTGCAGGTCTTCAAAGAAATGGTAAATTTGCATGTCCAGTTTGTGGTCCTAAGATGAAATCTCGTCAGTCAAAAATTTAGGAAAGGAGGTGTTTGATGAGTATAGAAAGTTCCTCTCTAAGAACCATAAGTATCGTACTATTAAAAAATATCTTTTCAATGGGAAACAAGAGACTGGACTAAAACCAAAAAGAATGACACCTCGCCTGTGGAAGTTTGCATATGACATAATTAATCCTCAAGGTACACACTTTGTTTATGTATCATAAATAGAATCATGTTTTGAAATTTTATTTTAATTATTCAATTTATTTTATTGCATTTGATAAATAGTGTTTTGATTTTTTTTATGCTTCATCAATGTCGTTGTCATGAAGGTAGTAATCATGGGATTCCACAAGGAATGAAATGTTATCCCACTCATTTCATGAGGTTGTGTTACTATGAGGAGCTAAAAATAGTTCATTTTTTTGATACAATTCATATCGAGAAGAATGTGACAGAAACATTATGGTGAATCATAGATGGAAGGAAGGATAAAGAAAAAGTTGTCAAAATTTGTAATGACATTCAAGAAGCCAATCATGCAATGCAAACTGTGATCCGATCAAATAGTGATGGATACCAAAATAACCTTCCATGGTTATTAATAGAGCAACAAAGCGATGGTGTAAAAGTGGTCATTCAAAGAATTAAATTTTCCACGTGTTTTTTTTCAAACATAAAGAATATCTTAATGTAGAAAGGTGAATTTGGTGGGATAAAAACACTTGATTGGCGTACCTTCATTAATTTAATTAATAATTTTACTATTCATATTTATATATTGGTCGTATACATTTTTTGAGATTTTTATTTTTTTTGTCTAGTTTTAAAACAAGTAATGATTCATTTTTATTGTTACAATATGTTCTACCTCTATCTCTCCCAAACGAATTTGACAACAACGTCAAACAAGTTATATATGATCTTCGAAAATACATGAGGTAAGTAGCTTCAATATATATGCAAAGAGATTTTTCATTTTTTGGTTGTACTTAATGACATGTGTTTTACTTGTAATATAATATGTATTATGTTTTTGTTGAAACATGTTATTTTGTTGCATCATGATCTGTAGATGGTTTTCATTGAAAGAAATCCATGAAGATGATATAAAGTATTGGAACAAAAAAATTCCTCGGCTAATGTGTGAAATGAAAAAGCATATACCTCCAACATTTTTCAATGCACAAGAACACTACCTCATACACCAAGTTGAAGATATTAAAATGTGTGGACCTGTACACACAAGGTCAATGTGGATGGTGGAGAGGCACTTGAAATCATTGAAGGTTTTGGTTAGACAAAGAGCACGTCCTAGGGGTTCTATGGTGGAGGGATATATGGTATATGAATCCATGGTGTATATTAGTCAGTATCTTCCTAAATTAGCAATGCAAGCTATGCATGTAGTGGATTGCATTTGGGATGTGAGCTCCATAAAAAAAAATGAAGGGGAACAATTGTTGGGAAAGGTATAATCAAGAAAGTGAGAGGTAATTAAATTGTGGATATTTGTAATAAATATAAATTTTCATTTTTTTGTGTATATGATAATACTCATTAATATTTATTCTTTCATCATTTATTAATATTTACCATGGTTATAACTAATATTTAATATTGGTGAATTGTGATTTTTTGATAGGTCAATTGCTCAAGATTGGGATGAACTACATTTATACATTGCAAACAATCTTGAATGGATGAAAGTATTGATTGATATATGTAAACAATGTCATAGCGGTAGGTTCTCATGGAAATAACTATTTGAATTGGTTAGAGAATCTCATCATAACATAGATTTTGATGTTGAGGGAAATATATTTATCATATCGTTTGAAAGATGGAAAGGTAAGCAAATTCACCCATTTTATTCAGTTATTTTATATTATATTAATGTGACTATAGGTGTGTTTTTTTCATGTTATACTTTCCAAGTTATATAAATTTGTTTATTATTAATTGACCATGCATATTTTACATGTCTGGCATATTGCAGTTGAAACACCACAAGGCTATATGGTGCAATGGTCGTAAATTTCACATCAAAGAGTTCAATGAAACCATGAAAACTTATGATAGTGGGATAATTACAGTATTGCAGGTCACTAATGTTTCCTATAGAAGTGACACACTTCCTCGATAATTCGAAAATAGATACTATGGGTTTTTGAATGATATAATTGAGTGTGACTTTAATTCCTTCAAATTAGTTTTGTTTGATGTCAAATGGTATAGGTTACAAATACATGAACATGATGAACAAAGAACTGTTATTCATCATTCCAATGGATTTTCGATGATTAAAACAATGATTTTTGAAAAATAAAATGAATATTATGTTTTTCCAAGTCAATGTGAACAAGTCTTTTACTCAAAGGTTCTAGGTATGAGGGATTGGTCATTTGTTGTTAAATATGATCCAAGAGGTGTTGGATTATTGAGAGGGGGGTTCAATCAGTAATAGTGTAATTATAATCATTTTTCTTCAAATGTTATATCAATGTTGAATTATTATCCAATAATGAGCAGTAAGAAAAAAACAATCACACACATACACAATACACCAGTGTTTTACGTGGAAACCCAAATCCGGGGAAAACCAAAAAATGTTTTTTCTTATATGTCTTGAAGAATTACAATCATTGGAAGCACCAACTTCCTTTGTTTTCCAGCTGCAACTGGAAGGAGGATCCAACACCCTAGTTTCTCAGGCTATAACCTGAGGGAAGTTCCAACTCCCCAATACTCTGGCTACAACCATAAGGAGGCGACAACCCCTTATGTTCTCCATATACAACTGGAAGGTGGCTACAACCACCTATCCTTGCCCCGTGCTGCCACTCTGAAGTACAAGTATAATGATGGAACCACTGTCACACTATCACTGTGAGATATACCGCTATAAACATGTACCAATAAATCTGTACCATGCATCAACCATGCTTCAACCTATACCAAACAACCTGTAATAAACCTATACCATAAAAAAGTGCATCCTACAATGTACCAAGTATGTAAAAATCGTGTTTCAACTACTCATCAACTATAAATCATCAATATGTACCAACATCATCAACTATACACCTCATGTATGTGCCAACTTATCAACTACTTGTTTCAACTATGTACTCAACATGTGCCTCAACCAAAATCCCTCATCAATTTCATCATCGAAATATAATATATAGATCTGTAATAGACCTAGTGTATATGATGAAATTCTAGCAAACCTTCCTTAACTTTAAGAACAAGATACTAGCATTTTCGACAAACTTTGTTTTAGTCTCACATGCCTAGTTTTGGATTAGTCAACAACCCTAGCTTCAAGTAATCATAACTTTGAACCTGTAATGTATAAATATATGACACTGAAACACAATTTTCTTCAGTGTGTTTTATGAAATTCTTCCATGTTTCACTACTTGGAACCTCTCATAAAAGGAGTTATAGAAAAAATGGTATAATTTGCCGAATTCTGGCTTATTCTAGAGAGCGACCCTGTACAGCGTGCCCCACACGAAATGTTTGTTGAATTTATCTGAAACTATTAAAAATCATACTACAGACTGTACCCTAAACAAAACATCTTGTCTCATTGAATTTGGATCTGTTATGAACAAGTTATGACGTTTTTACCCAAAACACCTGTTTTTGACTAGTTTCAGGACTAGCCACAAACCCTATTTTCCACAGAGTGTAACTCCCAAAATACTCTGAACCATAAGATGATTTTTTTACCAAAGATACTTGGGTATGTTTTATCATTTCATGGTATGAGTTAGTATATAAAAAAAATTATAGAAAAAATGGTGAGATGACCTGTAAATTACATACCTTAGAAAGCATCATCAAATTTTTTTATCCTTCCTTGCATTTTGGCCTTCTTTTCTTCACCTTCCCTCATAAATTAGACATATATATCCTTGGTTACCTCAGACACCTATATATATTCAATATTCTCAAGTCTGATTAAAATGAGAGAGTCTTGTTGCTTATTTATACTCTCCAAGTAACTTCCTTAAAAACATCTTCTAGGTCACTTGGCCCACTTTCCTTATTTTAGGGTTAAGCCACTTCTAATTTCTCCATTAAATTTATTATTGAAACCACTTATTTTGTATTCAATTTGAATTATAATACACTCATCACTTCACTTTATTATTTACCTTTTAAAATCTCTTAAACCACTTTGACTACTTTGACCTTTTGGGGCTTCTAGATGA
>JZKD02S0701062.1:0-15201 GCA_000966675.3 Picea glauca
ATCTTCTCCTCTATAGCTGGGTCCTTAGGGAATTTTGAATTCCCACGTATTGCTTGTGTTAATCCGTTCGCGTCGGATCGACGGTCCATGACCTTCTTCGATCCAACGATCCAGATCACCTCGCAACTTCTGGTTTTGGAAGTTTAGTCGCATCAACGTGCGATTCTCCTGATGTGCGAACTTGCAAAGACTGAAGTAGTCGAGGTGTTAACGCCTGCTCTCCTTCTTCAATTCCAGCGGTCGTGACAGACCTTGGGTCCTCCCGAACAGGTCTCATCTGTTCATCTTCCAATCAAAACGGTATTCCCTTTCGATACCTGAATCTCTCTATCCTTCCTGAGCTTCGTCGGTTATGAAGGATTTAAGAGCGTTGCGCTCTTTCTCTTGGAATTAACACCTAGAAGGGTCTTCTGCACAACTCTTGTGCTCCTTCATCTAGTCTAGAACTTAGGTGATTCTTAGTCTCTACTTGCTTCGCAGAGAGTCTATGCATATATGCACTACCTCTCCTGAGCTTAATAGACTTTGTCCTTGCAGTGATTGCGGGAGTCAACCTCCGTGATCGGAGAAGTACTCACTCGACTCTAGGACAGTGATGAAACTCCCTAGGGTATGTGCTTTTGAGGAATTAAACTAGAGCCTAAGGAAAATCAAGCAGATGTAAAAGTTCTCCATGAACGAACACATACTTTTAATTTAATCATTCAATGTAGAAACCATTTATAGGCATATAAAAACAAGCATGCAACCATTATTTCCAATTTACAGCTCAATGCACAAAAACACTTATTAGAACCATAAGGCGTGATGCGACTGCTGAGAGGGGTGCTCGTTTCCACCCAACCATAGGCTCAGTCACTCCCAATGGATTTATCACTGGCCACCCCCGAGCTTAGACCACGATGCTCTGAGATTTAATCTCTTACTTCCAGCTCAACGGAAGTCAGGGATGAAGGTTACTCTCATTTTCCCCATACAGGAATAAGTAAGGATGAAGGTTACTCTCCTTCTCCTAGCTCTGTCTCCCTATGCCCTGTGATCAAAACTCGCTTGTTCACTTTCAATCCTTCCTCGGACCCGAGAGATCTGTTCCCATCTCTGCACTCTCCACCACCTCTCTGCCCACACTACCCTTCCTTTCTTTCCCTTCCTCAGCAAGATTGTGTGGGGCTCGATTCCCCCATCCGTGGTTAGGTATGGAAGCCTTACAGGTGGGCAGTTTGCCCCCATCCCCTCATTAACTCTTGAGGATGCCTTCCCACCTACTACCCTGACATGAATTCATTTCTGGTCAAAGGGTTGTTCTGATCTTGAGCAAATTTAAATCTAGTATGGTACTGGTTCGGTGGAGGTTAACGCAACCATTATGGGTCCCCTCCACCACCTTTTCATTAGCAATCGTGGTCTCTCTCTTAGCACATACCCTTCACAACGGTCATGCAATACATACTCATTTTCTATTAAAATAATAGGATTTACATTCATCGACCTTTATACAAAGGTCCACCAAATCAAACATTCACAATTTGAGTTTTGCCATAGTTCCTGGCCAATAAAGTTATATTTACAGACCCGGGGAAACAGGGTGTTACAATTCCCTCCCCCTTAAAGGAAACATCGTCCTCGATGTTCTATCTATTAACATGATAGGTATGTACAGCAGTAAACAAAATCGGATATGCTTGTCTCATGGCATCTTCCATTTCTCACGTAGCCTCATCTGGGCCAAAGTGTTTCCATTGCACCTTGACCTCTGCAATGGTTCGGTTCTTGAGCGAGGTTTCCTTCCTGTCTAGTATGTATTGGGGTTTTGGCAGGAATTCTCCCTCCGGTTCCACCTGGATAACAGACCAGTCAATTATATGATTAGCATCATGTACATATTTCTTCAATAATGAAACATTGAAAACATCCAGTGCCATTATTGTGGGAGGAAGTGTTATCCTATAGGCCACAGGTCCCACTCTATCTAAGACTTCAAAGGGTCCACAATACCAAGGTGCCAACTTGGCACAGGCTCCCATTCTCAGATAAATATTCCTAGGTCTAACTATAATATAGACATGGTCTCCAGCTTTGAAATCTCGGGGAGTTCTCTTTCTGTCGACGTAACTTTTCTGTCGGTCCTGAGCAATTTTCAGATTTTGCCTTATCTGCACCACTTGTTTTTCCATTTATTTCAGCATGTCAGGTCCGATTGTAATTTTTTCCACTGGATTACTCCAGCTGATTGGAATCTTGCACTGTCTACCATAGAGGTTTTCAAAAGGGCTCATCTTCAAGGATTCATGATAACCATTGTTGTAGCCAAACTCTACCAATGGTAGGTAGTCTTCCCACTTCTCAGGCTGATGCATTACATGCATCCTTAACATGTCTTCTACTATTTGGTTCACTCTTTCTATCTGTCCATCAGTTTGAGGGTGATAGGTTGTGCTGAAAAACAATTTAGTCTCAAAACCGGCCATTAGGGATTTCCAAAAGTTTGAAGTAAATTTGGTATCTTTGTCAGATGCAATTTCCTTGGGCATGCCATGCAATCTGAATATATCCTTCATGAAGATGTTGCCAATATCTATTTCTTTGCAAGTTGAATTGACAGGGATGAGATGAGCAGACTTACTCATTTTTTCCACCACGACCATGATGGCATCATTTTGTTTGTTCGAATTTGGTAATCCGGTGATGAAATCCATGGAGATGGTTTCCCATTTCCATTCTGGGATTGGTAGGGGTTGTAACAATCCTGTTGGGTGTCGATGCTCTACCTTAACTTGTTGGCATTATAGGCACTTAGCTAGATAGTTAGTTATGTCATTCTTCAACCCAGGCCAATAGAATTGTTTCCTAGTGGTCGTGATCATCTGTTGATATCCTAGGTGACCAGTATATGGTCTCTTATGCAGTTCATCCATTATGAACCTCTTCAATTCGTCGCAATTTGGAATACACAATTTGTTTATGTAAGTCAGCAGCCCTCCCTCGAGCATTCAGTAGCCTTCATACTTTAGTCCTGTAGGTTCTTGTCTTAGGTATGAGGTCACAGTATTGAAGAATGCATCTGTCTCTTGTGCATTTCTGACTCTTTCCCTGACATTCGTTTTGTAGGTGCTCACTGCTGCTAGATGAATCGTTTTTATACTTATGCTGAGGGAATCTGCCACCCTGTTTTCCTTTCCTTTTATGTGTTTGATTTCGAAATCGAATTCACTTAGGAGAGCCATCCACCTAGCTTGCCTGGCGTTGAGTTTCGATTGATCAAATAGGTGCCTCAACCCACAATGGTTTGTCATAAGCACAAATCTTCTTCCCATGAGGTAGTGCCTCCACATTTTTAAGGCATCTACTATGGCAGCCAACTCTAGGTCATGGGTCACAGAATTGATCTCATGTTCATTTAATTTCCAAGACGCATACGAAATTACACGTCCTTCTTGCATAAGGACTCCTCTGAGTCCTTCCTTACAGGCATCTATACATACGAGGAAATCATTATCGGGTCTGCAATATTTAGCACGGGTGCATGGTTCAGGAGGTGTTTCAGCTCTTGAAATTTTTCTTCACATTTTGACGTCCAAATGAATTTAATCCCCTTCTTCTGAAGGGCAGTGAGTGGACAACCAATCTTGGAAAACCCTTTTATGAACCTTCTATAGTATCCCGCTAAGCCCATGAAGGACCTAATGTCGGATACATCTTTCGGGGTAGGCCATTCCACAATGGATCTAATCTTGTCAAGGTCTACTGCCAACCCTTCCTTAGATATGACATGGCCTAAGTAATGGACTTGCTTCTGAAAGAAATCGCACTTGCTAAACTTAGCGTAGAGCTGATGTTCTCTTAGTACTTGAAGTACAAGTTTAAGATGTTCTTCGTGCTCCTCACTGTTCTTGGAGTATATTAGGATATCATCAATGAAAACCAATACAAATTTGTCCAGAAATTTGTTGAGTACATTATTTATCAAGCACATAAATGTGGCGGGGGCATTGATTAACCTGAACGACACCACCANATCTTCTCCTCTATAGCTGGGTCCTTAGGGAATTTTGAATTCCCACGTATTGCTTGTGTTAATCCGTTCGCGTCGGATCGACGGTCCATGACCTTCTTCGATCCAACGATCCAGATCACCTCGCAACTTCTGGTTTTGGAAGTTTAGTCGCATCAACGTGCGATTCTCCTGATGTGCGAACTTGCAAAGACTGAAGTAGTCGAGGTGTTAACGCCTGCTCTCCTTCTTCAATTCCAGCGGTCGTGACAGACCTTGGGTCCTCCCGAACAGGTCTCATCTGTTCATCTTCCAATCAAAACGGTATTCCCTTTCGATACCTGAATCTCTCTATCCTTCCTGAGCTTCGTCGGTTATGAAGGATTTAAGAGCGTTGCGCTCTTTCTCTTGGAATTAACACCTAGAAGGGTCTTCTGCACAACTCTTGTGCTCCTTCATCTAGTCTAGAACTTAGGTGATTCTTAGTCTCTACTTGCTTCGCAGAGAGTCTATGCATATATGCACTACCTCTCCTGAGCTTAATAGACTTTGTCCTTGCAGTGATTGCGGGAGTCAACCTCCGTGATCGGAGAAGTACTCACTCGACTCTAGGACAGTGATGAAACTCCCTAGGGTATGTGCTTTTGAGGAATTAAACTAGAGCCTAAGGAAAATCAAGCAGATGTAAAAGTTCTCCATGAACGAACACATACTTTTAATTTAATCATTCAATGTAGAAACCATTTATAGGCATATAAAAACAAGCATGCAACCATTATTTCCAATTTACAGCTCAATGCACAAAAACACTTATTAGAACCATAAGGCGTGATGCGACTGCTGAGAGGGGTGCTCGTTTCCACCCAACCATAGGCTCAGTCACTCCCAATGGATTTATCACTGGCCACCCCCGAGCTTAGACCACGATGCTCTGAGATTTAATCTCTTACTTCCAGCTCAACGGAAGTCAGGGATGAAGGTTACTCTCATTTTCCCCATACAGGAATAAGTAAGGATGAAGGTTACTCTCCTTCTCCTAGCTCTGTCTCCCTATGCCCTGTGATCAAAACTCGCTTGTTCACTTTCAATCCTTCCTCGGACCCGAGAGATCTGTTCCCATCTCTGCACTCTCCACCACCTCTCTGCCCACACTACCCTTCCTTTCTTTCCCTTCCTCAGCAAGATTGTGTGGGGCTCGATTCCCCCATCCGTGGTTAGGTATGGAAGCCTTACAGGTGGGCAGTTTGCCCCCATCCCCTCATTAACTCTTGAGGATGCCTTCCCACCTACTACCCTGACATGAATTCATTTCTGGTCAAAGGGTTGTTCTGATCTTGAGCAAATTTAAATCTAGTATGGTACTGGTTCGGTGGAGGTTAACGCAACCATTATGGGTCCCCTCCACCACCTTTTCATTAGCAATCGTGGTCTCTCTCTTAGCACATACCCTTCACAACGGTCATGCAATACATACTCATTTTCTATTAAAATAATAGGATTTACATTCATCGACCTTTATACAAAGGTCCACCAAATCAAACATTCACAATTTGAGTTTTGCCATAGTTCCTGGCCAATAAAGTTATATTTACAGACCCGGGGAAACAGGGTGTTACAATTCCCTCCCCCTTAAAGGAAACATCGTCCTCGATGTTCTATCTATTAACATGATAGGTATGTACAGCAGTAAACAAAATCGGATATGCTTGTCTCATGGCATCTTCCATTTCTCACGTAGCCTCATCTGGGCCAAAGTGTTTCCATTGCACCTTGACCTCTGCAATGGTTCGGTTCTTGAGCGAGGTTTCCTTCCTGTCTAGTATGTATTGGGGTTTTGGCAGGAATTCTCCCTCCGGTTCCACCTGGATAACAGACCAGTCAATTATATGATTAGCATCATGTACATATTTCTTCAATAATGAAACATTGAAAACATCCAGTGCCATTATTGTGGGAGGAAGTGTTATCCTATAGGCCACAGGTCCCACTCTATCTAAGACTTCAAAGGGTCCACAATACCAAGGTGCCAACTTGGCACAGGCTCCCATTCTCAGATAAATATTCCTAGGTCTAACTATAATATAGACATGGTCTCCAGCTTTGAAATCTCGGGGAGTTCTCTTTCTGTCGACGTAACTTTTCTGTCGGTCCTGAGCAATTTTCAGATTTTGCCTTATCTGCACCACTTGTTTTTCCATTTATTTCAGCATGTCAGGTCCGATTGTAATTTTTTCCACTGGATTACTCCAGCTGATTGGAATCTTGCACTGTCTACCATAGAGGTTTTCAAAAGGGCTCATCTTCAAGGATTCCTGATAACCATTGTTGTAGGCAAACTCTACCAATGGTAGGTAGTCTTCCCACTTCTCAGGCTAATGCATTACATGCATCCTTAACATGTCTTCTACTATTTGGTTCACTCTTTCTATCTGTCCATCAGTTTGAGGGTGATAGGTTGTGCTGAACAACAATTTAGTCTCAAAACCGGCCATTAGGGATTTCCAAAAGTTTGAAGTAAATTTGGTATCTCTGTCAGATACAATTTCCTTGGGCATGCCATGCAATCTGAATATCTCCTTCATGAAGATGTTGCCAATATCTATTTCTTTGCAAGTTGACTTGACAGGGATGAGATGAGCAGACTTACTCATTTTTTCCACCATGACCATGATGGCATCATTTTGCTTGTTCGAATTTGGTAATCCGATGATGAAATCCATGGAGATGGTTTCCCATTTCCATTCTGGGATTGGTAGGGGTTGTAACAATCTTGTTGGGTGTCGGTGCTCTACCTTAACTTGTTGGCATTATAGGCACTTAGCTATATAGTTAGTTATGTCGTTCTTCAACCCAGGCCAATAGAATTGTTTCCTAGTGGTCGTGATCATCTTCTGATATCCTAGGTGACCAGTATATGGTCTCTTATGCAGTTCATCCATTATGAACCTCTTCAATTCGTCACAATTTGGAATACACAATTTGTTTATGTAAGTCAGCAGCCCTCCCTCGAGCATTCAGTAGCCTTCATACTTTAGTCCTATAGGTTCTTGTCTTAGGTATGAGGTCACAGTATTGAAGAATGCATCTGTCTCTTGTGCATTTCTGACTCTTTCCCTGACATCCGTTTTGTAGGTGCTCACTGCTGCCAGATGAATCGTTTTTATACTTATGCTGAGGGAATCTGCCACCCTGTTTTCCTTTCCTTTTATGTGTTTGATTTCGAAATTGAATTCACTTAGGAGAGCCATCCACCTAGCTTGCCTGGCGTTGAGTTTCGGTTGATCAAATAGGTGCCTCAACCCACAATGGTTTGTCATAAGCACAAATCTTCTTCCCATGAGGTAGTGCCTCCACATTTTTAAGGCATGTACTATGGCAGCCAACTCTAGGTCATGGGTCACAGAATTGATCTCATGTTCATTTAATTTCCAAGACGCATACGAAATTACACGTCCCTCTTGCATAAGGACTCCTCTGAGTCCTTCCTTACAGGCATCTATACATAGGAGGAAATCATTATCGGGTCTGCAATATTTAGCACGGGTGCATGGGTCAGGAGGTGTTTCAACTCTTGAAATCTTTCTTCACATTTTGACGTCCAAATGAATTTAATCCCCTTCTTCTGAAGGGAAGTGAGTGGACAACCAATCTTGGAAAACCCTTTTATGAACCTTCTATAGTATCCCGCTAAGCCCATGAAGGACCTAATGTCGGATACATCTTTCGGGGTAGGCCATTCCACAATGGATCTAATCTTGTCAAGGTCTACTGCCACCCCTTCCTTAGATATGACATGGCCTAAGTAATGGACTTGCTTCTGAAAGAAATCGCACTTGCTAAACTTAGCGTAGATTTGATGCTCTCTTAGTACTTGAAGTACAAGTCTAAGATGTTCTTCGTGCTCCTCACTGTTCTTGGAGTAGATTAGGATATCATCAATGAAAACCAATACAAATTTGTCCAGAAATTTGTTGAGTACATTATTTATCAAGCACATAAATGTGGCGGGGGCATTGATTAACCTGAACGACACCACCACGAACTCGTAGTGACCATACCTCATCCTGAAGGTTGTTTTGTGGATGTCTTCATCCTTAATCCGGACTTGGTGGTAGCCAAATATTAGGTCAATCTTCGAGAAGATGGATGTATCTCCCAATTGGTCGAACAGGTCATCGATTCTTGGTAAGGGGTATTTTTTCTTTATGTTTTCCTTATTGAGTTGTATGTAATCTATGCACAGTCGAAGTGTGCCATCTTTCTTTTTCACAAATAGGACGGGCGCTCCCCATGGAGATACACTAGGTTGGATGTAGCCTTTGTCCATCATCTCCTTTAGTTGTAGCTTGAGCTCAACAAGCTYTGGCGTGCTCATTCTATATGGARTTCTAGATGCTRGTACCGCTCCCARTGTAAGTTCTATCGAGAAGTCAATATCCCTTCTCGGAGGTAGACCTAGTATTTCTTCAGGGAACACGTCCTTGTATTCTCTTAATATGGGGTGGTCCTCTASGTGTGGTTTGTCGTCCTTAACGGATTCCAATACCTGTATTGCATATAAGGAACACCCTTTCCTGCAATACTTCTTCATTTTAAGGGTCGATATTTGTCTCATTGAGACAGGCTTTTGAATCCCTTGGAGGGTCATCTTTCTCCCTTCTTCATCTACACATTCTAAAGTTTTATGATAACAGTCCATTTTAGTTTTATAAGCATCCAACCAGTCCATACCAATCAATAGGTCATATGATCCCAAGGGAAGTATGTTAAGGGTCACTCGGGTAGGTAATCCACCCATGATGAATTGGCAGGCTRGTATGGCTTCTACMATCTTTCTTTTGGTCCTARTGGCTAGTTGTACCAACCATGGTTTAACATGTCTAATTGGTTGCAGTTTACACTTATTGGCAGTCTGAGGGGCTACATAACTCAAATTARAACCTGGGTCAATTAAAATAGAAATTGGATGGTTGGCGATCATACCTTCCATCTCCACTACTAAAGCTTGGTGGTCGGCTTGATTATTGTCTAGGGYTGCATAGATTCGTGKCATGCTCCTAGCCACATCATTGACGGTGATAKCTTCTTGGATAATGTAGACCCCCTTACTGTTTTGTTGTCTGTGTGGGCAGTCCCTCAATCTATGATTTTCTCCACAACCCCAACATTTTAAGGGTTCCTTCTTTAGGTTATCAGTCTTTGTTGGGACTGTCTGAAAAGGTTTATTTCCACTTTGAGAGGGGAAATTTTGTTGATATACACTTCTAGCAGGAAGGATCCCCTTAGAATCTTTTCCATAGTTCTTAAATCTTGATTTAAACCTTTTCTTCTGGAATCCCAAACCACTCTTCTTCTTCCAACCCCCGTGGGGTCTTGTCTTGCTCCCAAACTGTTCATAAGAATACCTCGCCTTCCGGATAGCTTCTTCTAAGGTCCTTGGTTCGTTGAACTCAATCCTATCCCAATAGGTCTGAGGTAACCCATTAATGAACCACTGCATTTTTTCTTTTTCATCCTTTATGTAGGGTACATACCTCAGTAGTTCAAGGAATTTATTGAAAAAATCCTCTATAGTGAGTTGTCCCAGCCGGAGTTCGTAGAATTCCTTAGTTTTCCCATCCATGTATTTTTCTGACAGATACTGCTTGCTGAAGTATTTCTCAAACTGTTTCCATGACAAGTCCTTCTCATGGACTCCTTTCACATTCCTAAGGTCTTCCCACCATATGGAATCCTTCCCATTCAGGTTGAAGATAGATATTCGAGCCTTCAAGTTTTCAGAGTAGTCATGGACTCTGAAATACTTCTTTAAACCAAGCAGCCAAGCTTCCGCCTCTTCCCCCTTCTTAATCTCTCCATCGAAAGAGGGTGGTTTGGCTTTCTTGAACTCTTCAGGACCACGGGTTTTGGAACACTTCCATATCTTTCCTTTCCTCTGAGAATGTGAGTTGGACCTGCTACTAGAAGATCCTGCGGAGTTGTCAGCTTCTTTTTCGGAGGACTCTCCCAATGAGTGTCCCCTGCCTCCAGGTTGGACCTTCTTCGTGGTACTTCTTCTAGTGGGATCGCTTATGGAGTCATGTTTTTGGGTCTCGGGTGGACTCTAATTTCTCTTCTTGTGTCGTAGGTCCGCATGACTGTCTGTGGGTTCGTGCTGCAGTTGCCTCTATATGTCGGATAAGCTTTGTAGCAAGACTGTGTTAATTTCTGTTTGTTTCTCTTGATCCTTTATCAATCTCTTATTGTCAGCCTTGAAACTCTGTAACTCGGCCTTCATGCTCCTTACAATTTCAGCCAGATCTGGAGGGGTTTCCACTACCCTCCTTTCATTAGATTCTTCATCTCTATTGTGGGAGCCATCCCCCACTTCATGACACGTCACCATCCTTTAGTATTGGAGTTTTCCCGTGATTTACTGACTGATCGAGTGTTGACAAAAACACTTATTGTTAGCTAACAGTCTATTAGGTCATGAACAATACACGATTCAATTTCTTATATGCATACAGACAGTAGGAAGTTTCATTCCTTTCTTTAATAACAATTTTAAATCAGATTTTTTAAGAAAGAGGTAAGGTAGAGTGTCGTTCTTTTACAAGTACTCTAAATAGAGTTTTTAAGCAACTCATCCGTGAGCCGAAGCAGGTCAAGTGTTGTAACCATGCTCTGATACCATTTTGTAACACACCCATGACGGGGCATAAATTTCTTTGATTTTCTTAAAGGACAGGAACTCCATTCATGGTTCCTAATTTGGAAGGTCAGGGAACCAGTCCGACCTCCTGGTCAAGGATCGTTCTTAACTCTGTTGAGTTGGAGAAGCTCTTTGTTTCCCTATTGGAACCTCATGAACAAATCCATAGGTCCTTTTATGAACTCCGCCTATGTGACTAATCACCAAGCGCGAGCCTCTACCCCACGTGACCACGGCGGTGACCACACGCCTATGAAAAGGCGCATCGCAATCTCGCGTATCGGGACTTTGCGAATGAGCCACCTCGATTCTCCCAATAACCGATTCTCGACAAGAGCTTAGCACTAGCTAGCTCCTCTCGTATCCTCCTCCATGTGACCACCACCTATGACCACCGGCTAAGCCCCAAAAAGCGCGTCGCATTTCGCGACTTCAGAACTTTCGATGCAAGGCGCCCCAACTCCTCCAACTCCTGAGCTCCGAAAATGACTTTACGACCGTTAGCTCCCTCCACTCACGTGACCATTCCCCATGACCACAGGCTTAACCTAACGGCGCATCGCATTTCGCGACTTCGAAACTTTCGATGCAGGGCGTCCCAAATCCTCCAACTCTCGACCTCCGAAAAGGGCTAACATTCCTTAGCTCCCCCTTTGGCCTCCATCCATGTGACCATTCACTATGACCCGGGGGCCTAACTCTAAAGCGCGTCGGAACTTCGCGTATCACGAGTTCTCGCTGCTTCCCTCTTTGACTTTTCCCTCCTACGAGTCATCGAAAAGTTGATCTCTTGCCACACGTCCCTTCCGATGGGCGGTCCCAATGATTTCAGAACTTGTCTCATGCACCTTCCTCTGGATCCAACGACTGTTGGTCCACGCACTTCAGATCTGACGGCTCAGATCCATTTTCCTCCTGCGCTCACTTCTCGTTGTCTGGACGTGGATTTCGACAGTCCAGATCTTCTCCTCTACAGCTGGGTCCTTAGGGAATTTTGAATTCCCACGTACTCCTTGTGTTAATCCATTCACGTCGGATCGATGGCCCACGACCTTATTCGATCCAATTATCCAGATCACCTCGCAACTTCTAGTTTCAGAAGTTTAGTTGAACCAACGTGCGATTCTCCCGGTGTGCGAACTTGCGAAGACTGAAGTAGTCGAGGTGTTAACGCATGCTCTCCTTTTTCAAATCCAGCAGTCGTGACAGACCTTGGATCCTCCCAAACGGGTCTCGTCTGTTCATCTTCCAATCGAAAGGGTATTTCCTTTCGATACCTGAATCTCGCTATCCTTCTTGAGCTTCGTCAGTTATGACGGATTTAAGAGCGTTGCGCTATTTCTCCTAGACTTAACACCTAGAAGGGTCTTCTGCACAACTCTTGCGCTCCTTCATCTAGTCTAGAACTTAGGTGATTCTTAGTCTCTGTTTGCTTCGCAGAGAACCTATGCATATCTGCACTACCTCTCCTGAGCTTAATAAATTTCGTCCTCGCAGTGATTGTGGGAGTCAACCTCCGCAATAAGGGAAGTACTCAATCGACTCTAGGACGGTGATGAAACTCCATGGGGTAGGTGCTTTTGAGGAATTAAATTAGAGCCTAAGGAAAATCAAGTAGATGTAAAAGTTCTCAAGGAACGAACGCATACTTCTAATTTAATCATTCAATGCAGAAACCATTTACAAGAATATAAAAACAAGCATGCAACCATTATTTCAAATTTAAAGCTCAAGGCACAAAAACACTTATCAGAACAATAATGCGTGATGCGACTACTGAGAGGGGTGCTCGTTTCCACCCAACCATAAGCTCAGTCACTCCCAATGGATTTATCACTGACCACCCCCAAGCTTAGACCACGATGCTCTGAGATTCAATCTCTTACTTCCAACTCAACGAAAGTCAGGGATGAAGATTACTCTCCTTTTCCCCATACAAGAATAGGTAAGGACGAAGGTTACTCTCCTTCTCCTATCTCTGTCTCCCTATGCCCTATGATCAGAACTCGCTTGTTCACTTTCAATCCTTCCTCGGACCCGAGAGCTCTGCTCCCGTCTATGCGCTCTCCGCCACCTCTCTACCCACACCACCCTTCCTTTCTTTCCCTTCCTCAGCAAGATTGTGTGGGGCTCGAATTCCCCTGTCCGTGGTCATGTCCGGAAGCCTTACAGGTGGGCAGTCTACCCTCATCCTCTCATTAAATCTTGAGGAGGCCTTCCCACCTACCAGCCTGACGGGAATTCATTTATGTTCAGAGGGTTGTTCTGATCTTGAGCAAATTTAAATCCAGTATGGTACTAGTTCGGTGGAGGTTAACACAACCATTATGGGTCCCCTCCACCACCTTTTCATTGGCAATCGTGATCTCTCTCTTAGCACATCCCCTTCATAGCAGTCATGCAATACATATTCATTTTCTACTAAAATAACAGGATTTACATTCATCGACCTTTATACAAAGGTCCGCTAAATCAAACATTCACACTTTGAGTTTTGCCATAGTTCCTGGCCAATAAAGTTATATTTACAAACCGGGGGAAACAGGGCGTTACAATGAAGATCTTTAATGTGATGAGTGTCTAATTGTCTTGGTTCATTGGCCCATGCCCTCAACAACTTACTACTTCCCATCCATTTATATTGAGTTGATATATGTCTTATACAAAGTAGTCCTTCCCCTAAGCTAAACATTGAAGAGGAGTAGACTACATTAACTCTTGATTGGATTGGTGTAAAACTTGAGTGGGTGTTTCTTCATCTTAAAACCTCCCTTTTCTCATATGGGTTTTCCAATTTCTATGTGTTGGATTTTTGTATCTTAGAGTTCATCATTGTTCTTCTTCCTTTCATGTGATAAGTCTTTCCAAGAAGCAATTTGGTAAACTTGGTAGTGTTACAATCAAACATGAATACAAACCCTAAAACTTTACAAACTTGTGTTTAAAGGATACTCGTCCATCAATAGGTGGTATACTTTGGTGCATGTTGTAACTTGAGATGGTTTACGGCTGTTTAGAAACCATGCCAAGACATCTTTGGACCGACTTTAGATCCAAGTTGACCCTTGAACCAGAGGGGGATCCCTCATAGATAAATAAACTAATTGCTCACTATCACTAAGCAATATCTCTTACATTAAGCACAGGTGTCGGATTTAAAAGTAAAGGGTTGGTGGACTGGGTGAGAAATAGAAAAGGCATAATACTTGAATGAAAACTATGTATAAATCTGAGATAATCAAAGGGTATCTATTGGGCATGGAGTCTCGAAGAACATGGCATGATATCAAATAGGTGAAAGGTGGGAGAAATGAATGGAACAATAATTCCCAGACTCAACAACAAACCTTTGTTGATCTTTGATGGAAGAATAGTTAATCTATTGAGCAATTTTAAACATTCAATCCAGCAAAGCAACAAATGTTGTCTAAATAAAATCTGAGCATAAAGTTTATGAATTCATCTTAATATTTAAACAAGTAATTTGCATGTAGATAATCATGTATATAAAGTACAGAGGAAAGGGTTGATGAAACTCAAAATCCTTTCTCTAAGATTCTTTATTTTTCTTGGATACTCTATGAAACAGAAAACATAAAACCAGTTGTAACACAACATAGACTTTTACTTTAACATATAATAAAGAGAAACTGCAAATATAGAACAAAGAAAAGGAATGGAAGTGTAAGAAATATTAACACTGTAAACGATGAGGAAAACATGGCTCTATTTCATTCAAGATATGAATCCAAGGAACTATCCTTTAGATCTGAGAAGTTTACAATATGTGTGGCCCATCAGGATTACAAAAATGAACACAATTTTGCTGCAAAAAATCTCCTAATCTACCTCCTCTCTTATGTCTTTAGATGTTGATTTTATAATTTCTAAATGTTGAGTAATCGATGACTTCAATTCTGGATTTGGTTGCTCAACCATTGCCTGGAAAATTGGATTTGGATTTTCAAAATAGAATTATGTTGAAGAGGAATTTGGATCTCTTGGCACCTCAAGTCAATGTGTTGTACCATTTTCCTCCTCAATACCAACTGGGCATCCAATTGGCATTGGGCGTTTTGGGAAAAACCGACTATTCACGAAATTTGAGAAAATTGTGTTTATAAAAATGCCCAAATCTCCCAAATCCTTCATCATTTATAAAATATGCCTGCATGTCATCTAATTTAGGCCATTCTGCCAAAAATTGTGTTTTATTTTTTTCAGGTTTGTCTCCATTTAGTCAGAAATTGATCCTGAAGTTCGTTGCTTTAAAACTACCACATGTTGGCTTCCTATGCATTTTGGGGGGGGTCTCTTGGTGTTTTGTCAACCATGGGGTCCCTAACTCAACTTGTGGGTAACTTTAACATTACTCAAGACCATAGTTAGGTTGCCCACCCTTTTTATGTTAATCAAACATGGGGAGTGCCCTAAACACGATTAACCTTACAAAACACACTTTATTAATATTAATAATAAATCAACACTATATAAATTTATTAAGACTTAACATAAA
>JZKD02S0701073.1:0-15201 GCA_000966675.3 Picea glauca
GATCTGACGGTCTGCGGGATTTCGAAGATCTACTTGACAGCTTCAAGTCGTCGATTCTCTTCCTCTTGAAGAGTTCCCTGCTTTACCACCTTCGCACTGTATGAACTTCACTGGGGTCTGTTCCCGCCGTGAAGCAAAGGTGCTATCCCTCTTGAGCTTATGTAACTCTGACTCCTTCAGAGATCTTTTCGAGCACGCTCCTCACACTCGACCTTCAACAAATCTCAATCGTGCTGAAGTCTTCCAGGTCCTGTGCATTCGCAGTCACAACAAACCCGGCCTCACCCTTCTCAGACTTTCTACTGAGACTTCAATCCGACTTGCCCTCACCGGCATGGTTCAAATAACCCAACACAACTCTGGTTGACGAGAATGAGAATTTAACTGTAGAGCCTCCTCAACGCACTCTATGTGGAGGAATTCAACTGCACTCTATGTAGGAATCTCCTGGCTCAACCAGAGAAACAATTGAAACTCATTTCTCATTCTCTCAAGTTACGAACCTGATAGGAAATCACATATGCAGCATATAGAAGATAAGCATAAAGAGAAGCAAGTATGCAACAGCATAACATCAACAACACACACAATTCAAACACAGCCATGGAATTGAATCAAAATATCTCTTCTATTAATTCAATCTGTACATGGGTGTTCTTCTCAAGTTCTCTGCCTGCTCCTCCCTTCTGAATGCAAGAATGATCCAGGATAATGAATATAATGTACAAGGAGGGTGCCTATATTCGTTTTCCCTCCCAGGAGTAAAAACTATCTAATCTTCAACTAATCCTATCTAACAGCATTAAAATCATTAAATGCCTTCCTATCTATAATACAATACAAGTGCGCTCAGCTTTGAATGCCATTAGTTAAACGACGGCGTAAAAATATTCAAAGTGATTCAAAAAATGTGTGCGCTGGTGTTGTCCAGCTGTTCTTTTCTTCCTTCCACGCTGGCTCTCTTGATGGAGTCATAGATGCTCCTGCATCATACTCCTCGGCTCAAAATATTTCATGGGCTCCTATCCATGAGCTCCTGCACAGTCTGCCCATGCTTTTGTATCACTGTCTCTGTTTCCCAGCTGGCATCCTCCACTGGGTGATTTTTCCATTTCACCAGGTATTCAAAATATTGCTTTCTCCTGGTCTTCCTTCCAACTCTTTTATCCGGTATGCACTCCATCTCAGGCTTCTGTGCAACTGGTAATTGCTTCTTCCACTGGATCACTGGTTGTTCATGAGTTCCAGCTCCTTCATCCTCGGTCCTGTAGGGGTATAAATCCGAAATATTAAAAATCAGAGATATCCCGATGCCTTCTGGC
The DNA here is from genome assembly GCA_000966675.3 of Picea glauca. Lineage (NCBI taxonomy): Eukaryota > Viridiplantae > Streptophyta > Pinopsida > Pinales > Pinaceae > Picea > Picea glauca. The sequence continues at coordinate 1,323 of JZKD02S0701073.1, forward strand.
AGCTCAAGCTCATATGCATTCTCCCCGAACTTATTTAGGACTTTGCACGGCCTAATCTTATTCATATTGAGCTTGTTGTATGTTCCCCTTGGAAACCTTTCTTTCCTCAAGTGCGCCAGAATCATGTCACCAACTTCAAACTGAAGTTTTCTTCTTCTCTGATTGGCTCTGCGCTTGTACTCTTGATTCGACTTCTGCAGTCGCTGCTTCACCTACGTGTGAAGTTCTTTCATCGCCTTGGAAAACTCTTCAGCCTTCGTGCTGCTAGTCTTAGCCTGTTCTGACTCCCCGAGTTCAGAAACTCCTCTCGGTTGTGTCCCATACAAAATTTGGAACGGACTCTTACCTGTACTCCGATTCACAGAATCATTGTACGCAAACTCTGCCTGTGGTAGGATCTGATCCCAACTATTGTGATGCTCTGTCACCAGACTTCTCAACAGATCCCCCAAGCTTCTGTTGACTACTTCGGTCTGCCCATCTGTCTACAGATGGTAAGAAAAACTGAAAGCCAATTCAGTCCCCATCTTCTTCCATAGCGTCCTCCAAAAGTGACCTATGAACTTGGTGTCTCGATCCGAGACTATGCTTCTCGACAATCCATGCAATCGCACAATCTCTTTAAAAAACAAGTTTTCGATGTGGGTTGCATCGNGATCTGACGGTCTGCGGGATTTCGAAGATCTACTTGACAGCTTCAAGTCGTCGATTCTCTTCCTCTTGAAGAGTTCCCTGCTTTACCACCTTCGCACTGTATGAACTTCACTGGGGTCTGTTCCCGCCGTGAAGCAAAGGTGCTATCCCTCTTGAGCTTATGTAACTCTGACTCCTTCAGAGATCTTTTCGAGCACGCTCCTCACACTCGACCTTCAACAAATCTCAATCGTGCTGAAGTCTTCCAGGTCCTGTGCATTCGCAGTCACAACAAACCCGGCCTCACCCTTCTCAGACTTTCTACTGAGACTTCAATCCGACTTGCCCTCACCGGCATGGTTCAAATAACCCAACACAACTCTGGTTGACGAGAATGAGAATTTAACTGTAGAGCCTCCTCAACGCACTCTATGTGGAGGAATTCAACTGCACTCTATGTAGGAATCTCCTGGCTCAACCAGAGAAACAATTGAAACTCATTTCTCATTCTCTCAAGTTACGAACCTGATAGGAAATCACATATGCAGCATATAGAAGATAAGCATAAAGAGAAGCAAGTATGCAACAGCATAACATCAACAACACACACAATTCAAACACAGCCATGGAATTGAATCAAAATATCTCTTCTATTAATTCAATCTGTACATGGGTGTTCTTCTCAAGTTCTCTGCCTGCTCCTCCCTTCTGAATGCAAGAATGATCCAGGATAATGAATATAATGTACAAGGAGGGTGCCTATATTCGTTTTCCCTCCCAGGAGTAAAAACTATCTAATCTTCAACTAATCCTATCTAACAGCATTAAAATCATTAAATGCCTTCCTATCTATAATACAATACAAGTGCGCTCAGCTTTGAATGCCATTAGTTAAACGACGGCGTAAAAATATTCAAAGTGATTCAAAAAATGTGTGCGCTGGTGTTGTCCAGCTGTTCTTTTCTTCCTTCCACGCTGGCTCTCTTGATGGAGTCATAGATGCTCCTGCATCATACTCCTCGGCTCAAAATATTTCATGGGCTCCTATCCATGAGCTCCTGCACAGTCTGCCCATGCTTTTGTATCACTGTCTCTGTTTCCCAGCTGGCATCCTCCACTGGGTGATTTTTCCATTTCACCAGGTATTCAAAATATTGCTTTCTCCTGGTCTTCCTTCCAACTCTTTTATCCAGTATGCACTCCATCTCAGGCTTCTGTGCAACTGGTAATTGCTTCTTCCACTGGATCACTAGTTGTTCATGAGTTCCAGCTCCTTCATCCTCGGTCCTGTAGGGGTATAAATCCGAAATATTGAAAATCAGAGATATCCCGATGCCTTCTGGCAGCTCAAGCTCATATGCATTCTCCCCGAACTTCTTCAGGACTTTGCACGGCCTAATCTTCTTCATATTGAGCTTGTTGTATGTTCCCCTTGGAAACCTTTCTTTCCTCAAGTGCGCCAGAATCATGTCACCAACTTCAAACTGAAGTTGTCTTCTTCTCTGATCGGCTCTGCGCTTGTACTCTTGATTCGACTTCTGCAGTCGCTGCTTCACCTGCGTGTGAAGTTCTTTCATTGCCTTGGCAAACTCTTCAGCCTTCGTGCTGCTAGTCTCAGCCTGTTCTGACTCCCAGAGTTCAGAAACTCCTCTCGGTTGTGTCCCATACAAAATTTGGAACGGACTCTTACCTGTACTCCGATTCACAGAATCATTGTACGCAAACTCTGCCTGTGGTAGGATCTGATCCCAACTATTGTGATGCTCTGTCACCAGACTTCTCAACAGATCCCCCAAGCTTCTGTTGACTACTTCGGTCTGCCCATCTGTCTACAGATGGTAAGAAAAACTGAAAGCCAATTCAGTCCCCATCTTCTTCCATAGCGTCCTCCAAAAGTGACCTATGAACTTGGTGTCTCGATCCGAGACTATGCTTCTCGACAATCCATGCAATCGCACAATCTCTTTAAAAAACAAGTTTTCGATGTGGGTTGCATCGTTGGTCTTATGAAATGGAATAAAATGTGCCATCTTCAAGAATCTGTCCACCACTACAAAAATGGAATCAAATCCTCACCGTGTTCTCAAAAATCCCAACACAAAATCCATACTAATGGCCTCCCATGGTCTCTCGGGTATAGGAAACGGTTGATAGAACCCTGTGTTCTACTTTCGGCCCTTCGCATGTTGACATATCCTGCACCTGTCAACAAATATTTTCACATCTTCACGCATGCCTGGCCAAAAATATGATTCGCTCAGCTTGGCAAATGTCTTGTCATGTCCAAAATGACCTGATAATCCCCCGCTGTGCTTTTCCTTCACTAAATTCTCTCTCATAGAGCAATCTGGTATGCATAGTTGATTACCCTTGAAGAGAAATCCATCCTGGATTAGATACTCCAGCCACGGGCTCCTATCCCTGAGCACCGGATTCTCGACTGCCTCATAAGCTTCTCCAAAATCAACATCACCTGCATACATGTCTTTCAGATTCTCAAAACCCAAAGTCTTGACCCTGAATTCCTGTAGCAGCAGACATTTTCTGCTCAAGGCGTCAGCTACTTTGTTAGAAGCTCCCGAAATGTGCTTGATCACGAAGGTGAAATTCTTCATGTATTCCACCCATTTCGCATGCTTCTGGTTCAGCTTCTCCTGCTGGCTCATGAGCTGCAATGCGTGATTATCACTGTACAACACAAATTCCTTGGGTATGAGATAATGAATCCACTTCTTCAATGCCTGGATAATGGCATAGAATTCCTTGTCATACGTGGAGTACTTTAGCTTCGCATCATCCAGCTTCTCGCTGTAATATGCTACAGGTCTGTCATCCTGACTCAAGACCCCTCCAACAGCATATCCACTAGCGTCACACTTCACCTGGAAGGTCTTCTGAAAATCAGGCAGTACCAAAACTGGCTGCTCTGTTATTTTTTCCTTCAGCAGATCGAAGCTTCTCTCAGCCTTGGCTGTCCAATGGAAAACCTTATGCCACTTTTTCACCGTATCCATCATCGCAACGCTAATTCCACTAAAATTCCTAATGAATTTCCTGTAGAAACTAGCCAAACCATGAAAGCTCCTTACCTCAAAAACATTTCTCGGGGATGGCCATTTCCTGATCACTTCCACCTTCTCAGGATCCATCTTCAATTCATTTGTCGAAATTACAAAACCCAGATATATGAGTTATGTCTGCATGAATGAACATTTCTTCAAATTAATCAGCATCTTCTCCCACTGTAGCCTTTTCATCACGATAGCTAGATGCCTCAAATGCTCAGCCTTCGTTTTCCTAAAAATCAGTATGTCGTCCACGTATACGACCACAAATTTACCAATGAATTCCTGTAGGAATTCATTCATTAGCCTCATGAAAGTGTTTGGCATGTTTTTCAACCCAAACGGAATGACCAACCATTCATACAAACCCTCGTTTGTCTTGAACGTTGTTTTCCATTCATCTCCCTTTCTCATCCGGATCTGATGATATCCACTCTTGAGATCTATCTTGGAAAAGTAATTTGCCCCACTTAGGAAATCCATCAAGTCGTCCATTCTCGGCAATGGGAACCTGTACCTGATGGTGATCTTATTAATCACCCTGGAGTCTGTACACATTCTCTAGCCCCCATCCTTTTTCGGGTTCAGTACTGTTGGAACAACACATGGACTTAGACTCTCCCTCACCAATCCTTTGTCCAACAAGTCTTGCACTTGCCTTTTGACCTCCTCATTCTCCTGAGGTGTCAACCTGTATGTTGCCTTGTTCGGAAAACTTGCTCCGGGTATGAGGTCAATGTGATGACTCACACTCCACACCGGTGGCAATGAACGCGATAGTTCATCCACCATGATATCAACAAACTCCCCCAGCAGTTGCTGAATCTCATCCGGCAAGTCGTCCACTCTTGTGCTTGTCAAGACAATTCCCGACTTCCTGACAACAAAGAACTGTGGATATTCATTCTTCTCCAGCTCTGTGAGAAGCTCTTTCCCACTCATGAGAAGTATCATGCTACTCACTTCCAACTCCACCTTCTTATCCTTTATCGGCAGCAGCCTGAATGTCCTCCCATCCTTCTCCAAGGTGTAGGTGTTCATCCTCCCATCATGAACAACATTTCTATCATACTACCATGGTCTACCCAATATTATATGACACACGTCCATGGGAATGACATCACACAGAATCTCATCGTGATAATTCCCAATTTTAAATTTAACTAAGCATTGTTTAGTAACACTTACCCGGTGTCCTTTTTGTAACCACGAGACTTTATATGGACTCAGGTGCTTAGTCGTGTTCAGCTCCAGCTTTTCCACCATCTCGGTTGAAACGAGATTGTCAGTGCTCCCACTGTCAATTATGACTTTNCGTCCTCCAAAAGTGACCTATGAACTTGGTGTCTCGATCCGAGACTATGCTTCTCGACAATCCATGCAATCGCACAATCTCTTTAAAAAACAAGTTTTCGATGTGGGTTGCATCGCTGGTCTTATGACACGGAATAAAATGTGCCATCTTCAAGAATCTGTCCACCACTGCAAAAATGGAATCAACTCCTCACTGTGTTCTCGACAATCCCAACACAAAATCCATACTAATGGCCTCCCATGGTCTCTCGGGTATAGGCAACGGTTGATAGAACCCTGTGTTCTGCTTTCGGCCCTTCGATGTTGACATATCCTGCACCTGTCAACAAATATTTTCACATCTTCATGCATGCTTGGCCAAAAATATGATTCGCTCAGCTTGGCAAATGTCTTGTCATGTCCAAAATGACCTGCTAAGCCCCCGCTGTGCTTTTCCTTCACTAAATTCTCTCTCATAGAGAAATCTGGTATGCATAGTTGATTACCCTTGAAGAGAAATCCATCCTGGATTAGATACTCCAGCCACGGGCTCCTATCCCTGAGCACCGGATTCTCGGCTACCTCATAAGCTTCTCCAAAATCAGCATCACCTGCATACATGTCTTTCAGATTCTCAAAACCCAAAGTCTTGACCCTGAATTCCTGTAGCAGCAAACATTTTCTTCTCAAGGCGTCAGCTACTTTGTTAGCAGCTCCCGAAATGTGCTTGATCACGAAGGTGAAATTCTGCATGTATTCCACCCATTTCGCATGCTTCTGGTTCAGCTTCTCCTGCTGGCTCATGAACTGCAATGCGTGATTATCACTGTACAACACAAATTCCTTGGGTATGAGATAATGCCTCCACTTCTTCAATGCCTGGATAATGGCATAGAATTCCTTGTCATACGTGGAGTACTTTAGCTTCACATCATCCAGCTTCTCACTGTAATATGCTACAGGTCTGTCATCCTGACTCAAGACCCCTCCAACAGCATATCCACTAGTGTCACACTTCACCTGGAAGGTCTTCTGAAAATCAGGCAGTACCAAAATTGGCTGCTCTGTTATTTTTTCCTTCAGCAGATCGAAGCTTCTCTCAGCCTTGGCTGTCCAATGGAAAACCTTATGCCACTTTTTCACCGTATCCATCATTGTAACGCTAATTCCACTAAAATTCCTAATGAATTTCCTGTAGAAACTAGCCAAACCATGAAAGCTCCTTACCTCAAAAACATTTCTCGGTGATGGCCATTTCCTGATCACTTCCACCTTCTCAGGATCCATCTTCAATTCATTTGTCGAAATTACAAAACCCAGATATATGAGTTCTGTCTGCATGAATGAACATTTCTTCAAATTAATCAGCAGCTTCTCCTGCTGTAGCCTTTTCTTCACGATAGCTAGATGCCTCAAATGCTCAGCCTTCGTTTTCCTGAAAATCAGTATGTCGTCCAGGTATACGACCACAAATTTACCAATGAATTCCTGTAGGACTTCATTCATTAGCCTCATGAAAGTGTTTGGCGCATTTGTCAACCCAAACGGAATGACCAACCATTCATACAAACCCTCGTTTGTCTTGAACGTTGTTTTCCATTCATCTCCCTTTCTCATCCGGATCTGATGATATCCACTCTTGAGATCTATCTTGGAAAAGTAATTTGCCCCACTTAGGAAATCCATCAAGTCGTCCATTCTCGGCAATGGGAACCTGTACCTGATGGTGATCTTATTAATCACCCTGGAGTCTGTACACATTCTCTAGCCCCCATCCTTTTTCGGGTTCAGTACTGTTGGAACAACACATGGACTTAGACTCTCCCTCACCAATCCTTTGTCCAACAAGTCTTGCACTTGCCTTTTGACCTCCTCATTCTCCTGAGGTGTCAACCTGTATGTTGCCTTGTTCGGAAAACTTGCTCCGGGTATGAGGTCAATGTGATGACTCACACTCCACACCGGTGGCAATGAACGCGATAGTTCATCCACCATGATATCAACAAACTCCCCCAGCAGTTGCTGAATCTCATCCGGCAAGTCGTCCACTCTTGTGCTTGTCAAGACAATTCCCGACTTCCTGACAACAAAGAACTGTGGATATTCATTCTTCTCCAGCTCTGTGAGAAGCTCTTTCCCACTCATGAGAAGTATCATGCTACTCACTTCCAACTCCACCTTCTTATCCTTTATCGGCAGCAGCCTGAATGTCCTCCCATCCTTCTCCAAGGTGTAGGTGTTCATCCTCCCATCATGAACAACATTTCTATCATACTACCATGGTCTACCCAATATTATATGACACACGTCCATGGGAATGACATCACACAGAATCTCATCGTGATAATTCCCAATTTTAAATTTAACTAAGCATTGTTTAGTAACACTTACCCGGTGTCCTTTTTGTAACCACGAGACTTTATATGGACTCAGGTGCTTAGTCGTGTTCAGCTCCAGCTTTTCCACCATCTCGGTTGAAACGAGATTGTCAGTGCTCCCACTGTCAATTATGACTTTTCATTTCCTGTCCTTGGCTGTACAAGCCATCCTGAATAGTCTGCTCCTCTGCACTGCGCTCTCCACCTCCTCTTCAGGTTTCAAAAGGATTTTATGCATGCCAAGCGACCTTCCGCTGTCTGCATCTTCACTCTCAACATCACGCTTTTGTGCCTCAGCAATGTGAGTTTTTCCTTTGTCCACTTTCCTCTCTGGTCAGTCCACGGCTTTATGTCCGTCTTTACTACATGTAAAGCATGTGATAATTCCTCCTCGACCTCTTCCTCGACCTCGGGTACGAGGAAATGTGTTCGCGTCAGCATATCCTCCTTGCTAATCATCTTGCTGTCTCCTTGGCTCAGTATTTTGTTGCCTCTGCTGTGAGGTGCCACCTCTTTCATCTTTTCCTTGAGGCCTCTTCCAATCCTCTTTGGGCTTCTGAGTTCTTTCTTGGGCAACTGCTTTTCCTCTGGGCTGACTTCTGCCTCATCCTCGCTGTCCCTGCTTGTGGCTCAGCTTTTCTTCAACCTTTAGGGACATCTGGTACGCATCCTCTACCGTTCAGATGGTCAGCATGCTCAATTCATCCTGAATGTCATACCTCAACCCATTCAGGTATCTTGCCACCTTTTCGTCATCACTCTTCCGATGACCAGCTCGGATGTTGAGCCTATAGAATTCCTTGATGTATTCTTTCACCGTCATCAGCTTCTGTCTCAGGTTCTGCATATGCCTGAACAGAGTGATCTAGTAATCCCTCGGAATGAACTTCGCCTTCATCTTGGCGATCATCTGATCCCAGCTCTTGATATTTTGTTTGCCTTTGGAATGCCTGTCCGCCTGCAGCTTGTCCCACCATAAGGCTGCATGTCCCTTCAGCTTCGTGACAGCATGCCTTACCTTTTTTTCCTCTTCGATGTCTTCGTAATCGAAGTAGGTGTCGAGTGCTCGGATCCAATCCAACAACTCTTCTGCGTTCAGACTTCCCTCATAGACGGGAATGTCCATCTTCGTCTTCGAGCTCATCCTCGAAATGGCTCTGATCAACCTCTCTATCGAGGCATCCTCTGTTGAGACCTCTTCTACTTCGTGTCCAGCCTCCTCCTCCACCTCGGAGTCGCTGAACCCTACCGTACCAACTCCATGCCTTTGGGTGGTCTCCATCTCCTCGAGTCTCGCTCTGAGATCTCGTATTTGACATTCCATTTCTGGGTTGCCTGCTGACCTACCCCTTCTTCGTGAGTCCCTGTCTTCACGATCAGGTGACTGCCTTTCTCTTCTCGGTGGCATTATATATTTTCTCTCTGCTACCTGAACAAAGAGGACTCTACTTCCATCTATGATACCACTTGACCGCAAGTCGTGAGTATCAGAGTGCCTTCCTTTCCTCTCTCACTCCTCCTACCTGAAATATACAGACAAGATCTTCAGGCTCTGATACCACTTGATCGCAACCTCCATTCAATGGATGGTCGCTCCACCAGGACCTTCGCTAACCTTGCCCCGAAGAGCAACAACACTCTTCCAACTCCTCTCGGGAATTCTTGTCACCCACAGGACTCCTTCAGTGATCTCCCTTCTGTAAGTCGAGAAATCGGGTTTCACGGATTCGCGACCCTTGTGTGCACTTTCGGTGCAAATTGAAACTTCGAACCCCGATCTCCGAGGTCAACGGTCAATGCTTTGTTCCGTCGGAGATTTCCCTATCGAGGAATATGCACATGAAAGATCATTAGTCACTCACCTTTCAAATGCCGAAGTGCCGAGTCCCGAATCCTCAGGATCTCGTGCCGCCTGTCCCTCCAATGATTTACGGCTCTGATCAAATCGGAGAATCGCGACTCGCGATTTCTACGTGCATGAAACCCTTGCACTTGTCAACCCCTATATGCCAATATGTGATGGCAACCGGACTCCTACGTGCACCTGCAAGTTATCCGCCTCGCAACTCCTCCGCGATCTGAGGGTCTGCGGGATTTCGAAGATCTACTCGACAACTTCAAGTCATCGATTCTCTTCCTCTTGAAGAGTTCCCCACTTTACCACCTTTGCACTGTATGAACTTCACTGGGGTCTGTTCCCTCCATGAAGCAAAGGTGCTATCCCTCTTGAGCTTCTGTAACTCTGACTCCTTCAGATATCTTTTCAAGAACGCTCCTCGCACTCGACCTTCAACAACTCTCAACCATGCTGAAGTCTTCCAGGTCCTGTGCGTTCAAAGTCACAACAAACTCGGCCTCACCCTTCTCAGACTTGATACTGAGACTTCAATCTGACCTGCCCTCACTTGCACGGTTCGAATAACCCAACACAACTTTGGTCGACGAGAATGAGAATTTAACTGTAGANTCAACCCAAACGGAATGACCAACCATTCATACAAACCCTCGTTTGTCTTGAACGTTGTTTTCCATTCATCTCCCTTTCTCATCCGGATCTGATGATATCCACTCTTGAGATCTATCTTGGAAAAGTAATTTGCCCCACTTAGGAAATCCATCAAGTCGTCCATTCTCGGCAATGGGAACCTGTACCTGATGGTGATCTTATTAATCACCCTGGAGTCTGTACACATTCTCTAGCCCCCATCCTTTTTCGGGTTCAGTACTGTTGGAACAACACATGGACTTAGACTCTCCCTCACCAATCCTTTGTCCAACAAGTCTTGCACTTGCCTTTTGACCTCCTCATTCTCCTGAGGTGTCAACCTGTATGTTGCCTTGTTCGGAAAACTTGCTCCGGGTATGAGGTCAATGTGATGACTCACACTCCACACCGGTGGCAATGAACGCGATAGTTCATCCACCATGATATCAACAAACTCCCCCAGCAGTTGCTGAATCTCATCCGGCAAGTCGTCCACTCTTGTGCTTGTCAAGACAATTCCCGACTTCCTGACAACAAAGAACTGTGGATATTCATTCTTCTCCAGCTCTGTGAGAAGCTCTTTCCCACTCATGAGAAGTATCATGCTACTCACTTCCAACTCCACCTTCTTATCCTTTATCGGCAGCAGCCTGAATGTCCTCCCATCCTTCTCCAAGGTGTAGGTGTTCATCCTCCCATCATGAACAACATTTCTATCATACTACCATGGTCTACCCAATATTATATGACACACGTCCATGGGAATGACATCACACAGAATCTCATCGTGATAATTCCCAATTTTAAATTTAACTAAGCATTGTTTAGTAACACTTACCCGGTGTCCTTTTTGTAACCACGAGACTTTATATGGACTCAGGTGCTTAGTCGTGTTCAGCTCCAGCTTTTCCACCATCTCGGTTGAAACGAGATTGTCAGTGCTCCCACTGTCAATTATGACTTTGCATTTCCTATCCTTGGCTATACAAGCCGTCCTGAACAGTCTGCTCCTCTGCACTGCGCTCGCCACCTCCTCTTCAGGTGTCAAAAGGATTTTATGCATGCCAAGCGACCTTCCGCTGTCTGCATCTTCACTCTCAACATCACGCTTCTGTGCCTCAGCAATGTGAGTTTTTCCTCTGTCCACTTTCCTCTCTGGACAATCCACGGCTTTATGTCCATCTTTACCACATGTAAAGCATGTGATAATTCCTCCTCGACCTCTTCCTCGACCTCGGGTACGAGGAAATGTGTTCGCGTCAGCATATCCTCCTTGTTGATCATCTTGCTGTCTCCTCGGCTCAGTATTTTGTCGCCTCTGCTGTGAGGTGCCACCTCTTTCAGCTTTTCCCTGAGGCCTCTTCCAATCCGCCTTGGGCTTCTGAGTTCTTTCTTGGGTAACTGCTTTTCCTCAGGGCTGACTTCTGCCTCGTCCTCGCTGTCCCTGCTTGTGGCTCAGCTTTTCTTCAGCCTTTAGGGACATCTGGTACGCATCCTCTACCGTTTGGATGGTCAGCATGCTCAATTCATCCTGAATGTCATACCTCAACCCATTCAGGTATCTTGCCACCTTTTCGTCATCACTCTTCTGATGACCAGCTCGGATGTTGAGCCTATAGAATTCCTCGATGTATTCTTTCACCGTCATCAGCTTCTGTCTCAGGTTCTACATACGCCTGAACAGAGTGATCTAGTAATCCCTCGGAATGAACTTCGCCTTCATCTTGGCGATCATCCGATCCCAGCTCTTGATATTTTGTTTGCCTTTGGAATGCATGTCCGCCTGCAGCTTGTCCCACCATAAGGCTGCATGTCCCTTCAGCTTCGTGACAGCATGCCTTACCTTTTTTTCCTTTTCGATGTCTTCGTAATCGAAGTAGGTGTCGAGTGCTCGGATCCAATCCAACAACTCTTCTGGGTTCAGACTTCCCTCATAGATGAGAATGTCCATCTTCGTCTTCGAGCTCATCCTCGAAATGGCTCTGATCAACCTCTCTATCGAGGCATCCTCTGTTGAGACCTCTTCTACTTCGTGTCCAGCCTCCTCCTCCACCTCGGAGTCGCTGAACCCTACCGTACCAACTCCATGCCTTTGGGTGGTCTCCATCTCCTCGAGTCTCGCTCTGAGATCTCGTATTTGACATTCCATTTCTGGGTTGCCTGCTGACCTACCCCTTCTTCGTGAGTCCCTGTCTTCACGATCAGGTGACTGCCTTTCTCTTCTCGGTGGCATTATATATTTTCTCTCTGCTACCTGAACAAAGAGGACTCTACTTCCATCTATGATACCACTTGACCGCAAGTCGTGAGTATCAGAGTGCCTTCCTTTCCTCTCTCACTCCTCCTACCTGAAATATACAGACAAGATCTTCAGGCTCTGATACCACTTGATCGCAACCTCCATTCAATGGATGGTCGCTCCACCAGGACCTTCGCTAACCTTGCCCCGAAGAGCAACAACACTCTTCCAACTCCTCTCGGGAATTCTTGTCACCCACAGGACTCCTTCAGTGATCTCCCTTCTGTAAGTCGAGAAATCGGGTTTCACGGATTCGCGACCCTTGTGTGCACTTTCGGTGCAAATTGAAACTTCGAACCCCGATCTCCGAGGTCAACGGTCAATGCTTTGTTCCGTCGGAGATTTCCCTATCGAGGAATATGCACATGAAAGATCATTAGTCACTCACCTTTCAAATGCCGAAGTGCCGAGTCCCGAATCCTCAGGATCTCGTGCCGCCTGTCCCTCCAATGATTTACGGCTCTGATCAAATCGGAGAATCGCGACTCGCGATTTCTACGTGCATGAAACCCTTGCACTTGTCAACCCCTATATGCCAATATGTGATGGCAACCGGACTCCTACGTGCACCTGCAAGTTATCCGCCTCGCAACTCCTCCGCGATCTGAGGGTCTGCGGGATTTCGAAGATCTACTCGACAACTTCAAGTCATCGATTCTCTTCCTCTTGAAGAGTTCCCCACTTTACCACCTTTGCACTGTATGAACTTCACTGGGGTCTGTTCCCTCCATGAAGCAAAGGTGCTATCCCTCTTGAGCTTCTGTAACTCTGACTCCTTCAGATATCTTTTCAAGAACGCTCCTCGCACTCGACCTTCAACAACTCTCAACCATGCTGAAGTCTTCCAGGTCCTGTGCGTTCAAAGTCACAACAAACTCGGCCTCACCCTTCTCAGACTTGATACTGAGACTTCAATCTGACCTGCCCTCACTTGCACGGTTCGAATAACCCAACACAACTTTGGTCGACGAGAATGAGAATTTAACTGTAGAGCCTCCTCAATGCACTCTATGCAGAGGAATTCAACTGCACTCTATGCAGGAATCTCCTGGCTCAACTAGAGAAACAATTGAAACTCATTTCTCATTCTCTCAAGTTACGAACCTGATAGGTAATCACATACGCAGCATATAGAAGATAAGAATAAAGAGAAGCAAGTATGCAACAGCATAACATCAACAACACACACAATTCAAACATAGCCATGGAATTGAATCAAAATCTCTCTTCTATTAATTCAATCTGTACATGGGTGTTCTTCTCGAGTTCTCTGCCTACTCCTCCCTTCTGAATGCAAGAATGATCCAGGATAATGAATACAATGTACAAGGACGGTGCCTATATTCGTTTTCCCTCCCAGGAGTAAAAACTGTCTAATCTTCAGCTAATCCTATCTAACAACATTAAAATCATTAAATGCCTTCCTATCTATAATACAATACAAGTGCGCTCAGCTTTGAATGCCTTTAGTTAAACGACGGCGCAAAAATCTTCAAAGTGATTCAAAAAATGTGTGCGCTAGTGCTGTCCAACTGTTCTTCTCTTCCTTCCACGCTGGCTCGCTTGATGGAGTCGTAGATGCTCCTGCATCATTAAGTATTAATTGTGTTTTACTATAGAATTGATCAAAAAAAGTATTATTGGTATTTGATTGAAAGTTTAACATTTTTTTCTTTAGGTTGCAAGGAGACAATAAAAGAGAATAGTGTCTCATCTATAAATTTAC
>JZKD02S0701084.1:0-15201 GCA_000966675.3 Picea glauca
GCAAGTGGTTAGAAGTGGGTTAACCCTAAAATAAGGAAAGTGGGTTAAGATGGTTAAAAGGTAACCCCTTGAGGAAGCTACATGAAAGTATAAATAAGAGGCAAGGCTCTCTCATTCTAATCACACTTGAGCATATTGAATATCTACAAGTGACTGAGGTAACCAAAGAATATCTAAGCCAAATTTCAGAGGGAAGGTGAAGTAAAAAAGGTCGAAATTCAAGGGAGGATAAATTTTTTTGATGATGCTTTCTAAGGTATGTTATTTATAGTTCATCTCACCATTTTCGCAATAACTTTTTTTCTAGAATGATTCAGACCATGAAATTGGGAGGCCATTGAGGAAACATATCCAAGTAGTTGTGATACAAATTTAATCTTGTGGGTCATTTTATTTTTGGAGTTACACGCCGTGGAAAATAGGGTTTGTGGCTAGTCTTGAAACTAGTCTAAAACATGTGTTTCGGGTAAAAACGTCATAACTTCTCCATAACAAATCCAAATTCAGTAACACCAAATGTATTGGTTAGAGTACACTCTTTATTATTATGTGTACAATTTGCAGATCCATACAACAAATATTATGTGTGAGGCATGCTCTACAACTTCGCTCTCTAGAGTAAGCCAAAATTCAACAAGGTATGCCATTTTTGCTATAACTCCTTTTCTGAGAGGTTACAAGTAGTGAAATTTGGATGAATTTCATAAAAGACACTGAAGAACATTTTGTACAATTTTCAGATATTTATTCATTATAGGTACATAGTTATGATTATTGCAAGTTAGGGTTGTTGACTAATCCAAAATTAGTCATGTGAGACTAAAGTAAAGTTTGATAAAATGGTAGTCTCTTGTTGTTAAAGTTAAGGAAGGTTTTCAGGTATGTGATCATATACACTAGTTCTATTACAGAGTTACAAATCAGATTTGGATGATGAAATTGATGAGGGCTTTTGGTTGAGGTATGTTATAGATAGAGGTTGTATAACAATGAGGTTGTGGCACCTAGTTTGATGTAATGGTTTATGGTATTTGGTTATGGATAGTGTGATGTATTGCTACATAAATGTTGATGGTTCGATTGGTATATGGTTAAGTTACATGTTGGGTACATGCTTGAGACAAGTAGTTGATGAGTTGGCACATACATGAGGTGTATAGTTGATGACGTTGGTGTGTCTTGATGAGTCATAGTTTATGTGTATTTGATGCATGATTGGTACATATTTGGTGCATGGTTGGTGCACTCGTTGATGGTACAGATTGGTGCATGATTGATGCACTTGTTTATGGTACATGTTGATTATAGGTTGTTTGGACAGGTTATTTATACAGGTTTGGTGCATGGTTGATGCATTTGTTTATGGTACAGGGTGATGTACAGGTTGATGTATGGTACATGTTGGCACGGGTTATTGGTATAGGTTGTTATAGGTTGATTACAGGTTGATTGGTACAGGTTTATAGTAGTATATCTCACAGTGATAGTGTGACAGTGGTTCCATCTTTCTACTTCTACGTCAGGACGGTTGGATGGGGCAAGGATAGATGGTTGTAGCCACCTTCCGGTTGTAGCTGGAGAACATAGGGGGTTGCAACCTCCTTCTGGTTGTAGCTAGAGAATTGGGGAGTTGGAGCTTCCTTCAGGTTGTAGCCTGAGAAATTAGGGGGTTGGAGCCTCCTTCCAGTTGTAGTTGGAAAACAAAGGAAGTTGGTGCTTCCAATGAATGTAATTCTTAAAGACATATAAGAAAAAACATTATGTGGTTTTCTCTCTCTTTGGGTTTCCATGTAAAACACTGGTGTACTATGTATGTGTGTGATTTCTCATGTTTTCATTGTTTATTTACTCTACAACTATTGGATGATAATGCTACATTGATATAACACTTTCATTTTATGGTGAAAAAGGATAAAATTTCTCTATTACCGATTCACCCCCCTCTCAGTAATCCAATAATTGGTATCAGAGTAGGTTCCTTTAGAAATCATTTTAACCATTGAAAGGTAGATCATGGAGAGAAACAACATGTATAAAAATGGAATACCACAGTTTGATGGACATAAGTATGCATTTTGGAGTAGAAAGATGAAAACATATATACAGGCACACGGATTTGAAATTTGGCAATTAGTTGTAGATGGATACAAAGAACCAAGAGTTTCACCGACAAATGAAAGAGCAATAAAACTCGGTCAAAATAATTCCAAAGCCACAAAATCACTTCTAAATGGTATTTGTGAATCGGTATACACCAAAGTTATACATTGCAAATATGCTAAAGAGATTTGGGACAAGCTTCAAAATATTTATGAAGGAGATTCAAAATCCAAAACAACAAAGCTTCAAACTTATAGAGGTCAGTTCAAATAGCTAAAGATGAAGGAAGATGAAAATATTGTTGCTTACTTCTTATGAGTTGATGAAATAGTAAATGCAATCACAGGATTGGGAGAAGAAATTAAAGAATTTGTAATTGTTCAAAAGGTACTAAGATCTCTTCCTATGATATTTGATACTAAGATATCAGCACTAGAAGAAAGAGCAGATCTAGACTCAATAAGCATGGACGAACTACATGGAATCTTCACATCATATGAAATGAGAATTGAACAAGAAAATCCAGATATAAAAATAACATCTTTCAAAGCATCCAAAAGGTCAAATAAAAAGGGAAAGAAAAAGGAAAAAGAACATAGCAGTAGCAGTGAAATTTCGTAATATGATGAATAAATGACCAACTTTGTCAAAATATTGAACAAGGGAACCAACGACAGATATAAAGATAAGTTTCCATTGATTTGTTTTAATTGTGATGGTATTAGTCATTTTTCTAACAAAATTCCTCATAAGAAAAATAAGAGGAATGATGAAGATTACTCAAATAACAAACAAATATATAAAGGAAAAAAAACCACAAAGAAAGATTTTAAGAAAAGATTATGCACTAAAGAAAACATATCCTCATTAGATGAAGATGAAGTTAGTGACAGTGAGATAGAAAGAGTTATATTCATGACAGTAGAAGACTCTGATAAAGAAGACATTGAAGAAGAATATGAAGAGGCAGAAGTTGACTACCGAGAATAATTGTTGTGTGCCATAGAAGTTATAAGAATAGAAAAGAAGAAAAACAAGAAGCTACAAGAGGAACTAGACAAGAAAGAAGGCACCCACAAACTAGAACAAATGATCATAAATTTTAAGGTTCAAATAGAAGAAGATAAAAGAATTGAAGAAGCACTTAAAGAACAACTAGAAGAAAGAGACAGGGTCATTGGAAATTTGGAAGCAGAGATTGTCACATTAAGAAAGGATATTGAAGATAAAAAGATGCATAACAACTCAAAAGTTTTTCATAATATTATCAACAGTCAAAAGCCTCATAATGACAAGTTCGGACTTGGATACAATCAGACAGAAAATGGATCAAGCTCCAAAACAACAAAACAAGAAACATATCCAAAAAACTATGTAGAAAAAATCAAAGGGGATAGGAAGACCCACAAGGAATATTGCAGGGACACTCCACCAAGAAGATTCAGATTTTAGAATCAATGATCGATAAAAACATATAGGCCTCTGGAAGAAGAAGGATTCAAAAGAGCAAATCCTTTCAGAAGATATTCAACTCTCGGGTATCAAACTATATTTTTTGGTTTATGTTATGCATGCAATAATTTTGGACATAAAGCTATGAATTGCAGAGATAACAACAAGAACATAAACAACTTTGAAAGTCATATACAAAAGGGTTATCCAAGAAGGCCTAGCGAAACACAGAGAAGAAGTTACAACAGGTTTGAATCATTGAGCACTGAAATGGAATGATATAAGTGTAACAACTTTGGATACATGTCCAAATATTTCAGAATGATAGTTCCTCCTAGAGAACCACAACATAACAACAACAGTCACAGACAAGAACCTTAGAAGAGAACATGGATAAGAAAGCATAATCAATATAGAAATGAAGAATGCACACTCACTCTACAAGCTAAGCAGAAGAAACGTGGTTGGTATGTTGACAGTGGATTTTCAAAACACATGACAGGTGATAAATATAGGTTTTTTACATTAAGAAATGAAAGAGATGGATCAGTCTCCTTCGGAAATGATGATTCAGCTAAAATCATTGGAAAAGGCACAGTCAGAATTGGAAACAAGAATACCAAGGAAGAAAATGTTCTACTAGTAGAAGATATGAAACATAATCTTCTAAGTGTGAGTCAAATGTGTGACCAATGTCATAAAGTTACTTTTTATTCACAAAAGTGTGAGATAAGAAAAGAAGGTTCTAGAAAATTGATTGCAACAGTTGTAAGAACTTCAAGAAACATATATGTATTAAGTGAAATTGGAAATAAAAAGTGTTTTCTAGGAAAGGAATATGAATGTTGGCTATGGCACAGAAGAATGGGTCACATACACTTTGATAACCTTTTCAAAGTTAGAAAAAAGGAAGTAGTTAGAGAAATTCCCTAGATCACAATATAGACCAACTCTTTATGAAATAATTTTCAACAAGGAAAGAAAACAAAGAACAGGTTTAAATCAAAGGAATATTCAATGACAAAACCACTGGAAATTGATGCAGACCCCCTACCTCTGCCTCGGCCTCGGCAGGGTCCATTGACCTCCCAGTCAAGGATCATTCTTCTCTCTATGGAGCTAAAGAAGCTCTTCAATTCCCTGCTGGAATCTGCAGGAAATATCCATAGGTCCAAATGCGAACTCAGTCTGTGCGAACAACACCAGGAGTGAGCTCCCTCCATGTGACTACTACCCATGACCACACGCTTATCAAAAAGGTGCTTCACGACTTCGTATGTTAGGACTTTTCATATGAGCCAACCTCGACTCTCTCAATCCCCGAAATCCCAACATAAGAGCCTAGCAAGTGCTAGCTCCATTCCCTTTGCCTTCGTCCATATGACCCCTGCTATGACTTGGGGAAAAACCTAAAAGCACTTTGGGACTTCGTGACTCGCAAAGTCAAAAGACTTCTCACCTTAGATATTTCGATCCCCGAAACCCCGAAATTCGCCCACATCGGATCAACGATTCCTGATGCTCCAAGATCCAATGGTTTATATCTTATCGCCTAAATCGAGACTTCACATTTTGGGACTTTTGGAGGTATCTTCCTCCCTTCTCTCCTGATTCCTGATTCTCCGATGTGTGTGGATCTCTACCACCTGTCACCCCATATCCAATGGTCCAAAATGATTTCACGATTTCACCTATCGCGATTTTTCTCCTTAGTTTCCTTCTGACCTCCCAATGTCTGATTCCATGACACCCTCGATTTGCTTCCACCTATCACCTCTTACCATGGATGGTTCCGATCATTTCATAACTTTGGGACTTTGATGAGTCCACTCTCCTTCATACATAAGGGT
This sequence comes from Picea glauca, assembly GCA_000966675.3. Lineage (NCBI taxonomy): Eukaryota > Viridiplantae > Streptophyta > Pinopsida > Pinales > Pinaceae > Picea > Picea glauca. The sequence goes on from JZKD02S0701084.1 coordinate 5,403, forward strand.
TAAGCCTCGTGCGTCTTCCTTTGGATCCAACGACTGTTGGTCCTCTACGCTCAGATTTGACGACCCATATCGGATCTCCTCCTATGGGCATTCCTCCTGTCTAGAATTTGGTTCCAATGGTCCATATCTCTCCTTTACAACCTATCTAACAACAATTTTTTCTCCTCCTCCTGAGCTTTGTCTTTCTTCCTAGTCTTGGAAGATTTTGATGCTTCGAAGGTCTCAGCCTTTGATCTTCTTCCTGTGAGCCCTGTGACTTTGGGTCTCAACTTTCGTTATCTCTCCTGTTATTTTTGAACTAACTCAGATATAAGGAGCTCGACCCTCTACTTCCTTATAATATTTTTGGTGCTCCTCCTAGCACACTTATGTGCTCAACCTCCTGAGCTTGGAACTTGAAATAAGTTCTCTCTGCATGCACTCCTTGCGCTTGACTAGCCTCATGATGGTTTTCTTTGAATACTTCATCTGATCGTTGGCCTGGTGCACTCCTTACATAGGTCTTCCTCCTCCTTGAGCTTCAATTGCTTGGACCTCAAAGGTCTCTGTCCATTTCTCTCCTCGAAGGGACACAAGTTCTCTCTTGGCAACTTCTTCTCAAGCACACCTTGCTGAACCTACAGAGTATTCAACAACTTTGTGAGTGTCTTCCCATGGACACGTCCCTTATCTCTGAACTCAAAATAGATTTATTCCTTCGTGCACTCCTTGCATTCACTCAATTCCCACCTGACATATCTCTACAGAATACTCAATGATTCTATCTCCCTAAACTCGAAAAAGAGTTCACATGTTCCCTCGCACTCACTCGATGCCCTCCTCGCAGATCTTTACAGAATCCTCAACAATTTTGTCTTCTCTATGAACTCGAAATAGAGTTCCTCATGTTCACTTCTTGCACATGCTTGATGCCCACCTGGCAGAGCTCTACAAAATCTTCAGTGATTCTGTCTTTTTGTTCCTTCCTTTGCACAATCTTACCTCCAGAGTATTCAGTAACTCTAAGGCTTCTCCCTTGAGTCTATCATTGCAGACGAAATCTAACATACATCTACAACATAAAATAACACACAGATGTCATTCATGAAGTGCATGGAAACACGCAAAGAATCTTATGCGGGAAAAATTGCTCTTTGTATTAATATGAATGTCCAATTACAATCTGGGTAAGCTCGGACTTCTACAGAGTCTCGGCTCTCTTTTATCTCCTCTTCCATTCTAATATCATCTAGCCTACTGAATCTAGATACAAAGATCTTGTTTTACAAAAGAGGGGATCCTCTAGCCTTTCCCTCCATCTACATACTCTCCTTAATTACATTGAATTTACAATCAATGGTTGTCTAGTCTGAATTGGATCTAGATCTTCATCCTATCATCCATTGAAGTCGACTTCATCTACTTCCTATAAAAAGGAATCTATTTGGCTCTTCCAACCTTACAAATATCTAATTACAATTCAAAATTTGAAAATGAGAGGGATGGTGCCTCTCTTCTCCTTGAATGCGCACTTTGTTGTGTTGTCTAACTAGCGCGTTGTTGGGTTGGAGCAATGTTCCTGCATCAGAAATTGTGCATATTGATCTAGTTGGACCAGCTACAACAAAGGGTTTAAAAGGTGAGAAATAATTTATGTTATTAGTTGATGATTATACAAGAATGACTGCAATTTTCTTTCTCAGGAATAAGTCAGAAGCTTTTGAAAACTTCAAGGTCTACAAGGAAATGGTTGAAAATGAAATGGATTCAAAAATCAAATGTTTGAGATTTGATAATGGAGGAGAGTTCACTTCAAAGGAAATCATGGACTACTGTAGTAGGCATGGAATAAAAAGACAATTCTTCGTTGCTAGGACACCTCAACAAAATGTAGTTGTTGAAAGAAAGAACATGACAGTACATGAAATGGCTCAAACAATGTTAATGGATTCCAAATTGATAGATATATTTTGGACACATGCAGTGCATACAATGGTTCACATTCAAAACAGAGTAATGCTCAGAAACAACAATGACAAAACCCCCTATGATCTATTGAAAGGAATACCAACAAATGTGAAACACTTTAGAGTATTTGGAAGCAAATGCTACATCAAAAGAGAATATGGAAGAATGGGAAAGTTTGACTCTCGTGTGGACAAAGGAGTACTTGTTGGTTACTCAAGTACAAGGAAAGCACACAAGTGTTACAATCTTAGGTTGAACAAAGTTGTGGAAAGCATTAATGTAACAATTGATGAAACAGGTAGACGAAAATTGAAGGAAGAATAACATGAATAAATGGAACAACTTTATGAAGAAGAAACAAATGATGAAGAAAAAGTAGAAGGGGAATATGGAGAGGATTAGAAATAAGTAGAAGAGAAAGTTCAACAAGTGTCTCCAAAGACACCAAGCAAACGAGTACAGGAGAATCATCCTTCAGAGCAGATTATCAGAAACAAAGATGTAGGGTTTAAGACTAGAAGAATAATTTGTTCACCAAAACAAACACACCTAGCACTCTCATCTACGATTGAAACAAACAGTTTTGAAGAGGCCAGCAAGGATGAATTTTGGAATAAGGCCATGGATGAAGAATTGGATCAAATAGAGAAGAATGACACTTGGGAATTGGTTTCAAGACCAAAGAATAAGAATGTGATTGGCACAAAGTGGGTTTTCAGAAATAAATTGAATGAAGATGAACAGGTTACATGGAACAAAGCTAGATTGGTATGTAAAAGATATGCACAGGTTGAAGGAATCGACTTTGAAGAGACATTTTCTCCAGTTTCTAGAATGGAAGCAATCTTATTGCTCCTAGCTTATGCATGATCCATGAATATTAAAGTGTATCAGATGGATGTGAAATCAATGTTTATGAATGGGGAACTTGAAGAAGAAGTCTACATTGAACAACCAGGAGGATTTCAGTTGTCACTAGAGAACGCAGATTATGAGTGTAAATTGAAGAAGGCCTTGTATGGTCTAAAACAGACTCCTAGAGCATGGTAATCTAGACTATATAAATATCTATAGAGGGCAGGGTTCAGAAAAGGAAGTGCAGACATCAACCTCTACATCAAGGTAACTCAAGATAATATTTTATTAATTGAAGTTTCTGTTGATGATATTATTTTTGGAAGCAATGATGACAGGTTAAAACATAAATTTGCAAAGGATATGAAGAATGACTTCGAAATGTCATTACTCGGAGAACTATCCTTCTTTTTGGGTCTTCGGATACATCAAAGAAACCAAGGAATTTTTATTTCTCAAACTAAGCATATCAGAGAAATGATAAAGAGGTTCAGAATGGAAGATTGCAAACCGGTTACCACTCCTATGCAAACTAGTTGCAAGTTGAGAAAATATAATGATTCAAATTATACAGACCAGAGGCAATACAATTCAATGATCGAAAGATTACTATATGTGACATCATCCAGAAAATATGTAATGCAGGCAGTTGGGCAGGTGGCACGATTTCAAGCAGCACCAAAGGAAACACATGTTGTAGCAGTGAAGAGGATTTTCAGATATCTCAAAGGAACATAAGAGTTTGGATTATGGTATCCAAAAGGAAAGGATCTATCACTTATTGACTACACAGATGCAGATTGGGCAGGTTGCATTGATGACCAATGAAGTACCAATGGAGCAACGTTCTACTTGGGTGTGTGTTTAGTATCATGGCTAAGCAAGAAACAATCATCAATATCCTTATCTACAACCGACACAAAGTATATTGTAGCAACAACATGTTGTACACAGGTTCTATGGATGAAGCAAACTCTGACATATATACAGGTTGAGTATGATGAGCCCATTCCAATCTATTGTGATAAAACAAGCACCATCATTATCTCAAAGAAACCAATGATGCACTCCAAGACGAAGCACATTCCAATCAAGTATCACTTTCTACAGGAACAAGTTGTAGAGAAGAACATCAGAGTTAAATATGTGGGCACAAAAGAACAAGTGACATACATCTTTACAAAACTGCTTCCATGAGAAGCCTTTGAGTATTTTCTCTAGAGACCTGGAGTAATTTCTACTCCAAAATGAATGCTTTTGAATGCTTATCTTATATGTCTTATATCTATAGGAGGAAGCACCATAAAGAGGAAAATTCAAGTTGGCAGATTAGTTTCAGGAATATTTCAGTCAGGGGGAGTATCCCTAAGGACAATTCAATTAGGGGGAGCAGCCCCGAATGGAAAGATACATTTTCCATTGATGACAAGGGGGGGGGGGGATTTATCAGATGCAGAGTGTTATAGAAAGATTTTCCTCACCTTATGCAATCTTGCACAGAAGGCCCTTTTCCATTTTCCTATGCAGACTTATCATCCCTGTTTGTAAATCCCAGAGATAAAAATACATACTTTTCCACATGTACGCACCTTTCATACTATACAACATGCGTATAAGCGGGTTGCACCACTACATCCTACATACAACGGGATTTGTTCCCAAAAATGAAAAATGGTGTCAGGCTTCCATGTCACAATAGGAGATTTGTGATCCTTGGCCTTCCATATACTGGAAACATTTCGACTCGGCCCTTGAGTTCCATTTGAAGGCTATAAATGGGCCAATTCTGAGCTATGGAAAAGGGAGAAAGAATTCAACTTTGAGAGCAAAGTTACCCTGGAGAAATTATTTACTTCATATTGAGTTTGCATCCCTTTGTCCTTTAAGTCTGAACACAATGTTCATCCCCCAAGATCTTCCCTTAATGAGTGAGAACTAAATTGTCTTTCTTATATAAGCTTGCCTTTGGTGGAGGATTGAAGTGGTGGAGGCCTAGCTAGAAGGAACTTAGTTTCTCGGTTCTAAAACACGTTGAAACAAAAGTCTATAACTTTTTCAATTATGTTGATCATATATTAATAGAAATACTCTTTTCCCTTCCAATTGATATCTTGAAAATATTAGAATTATTATTCCATGGGCATATTTTGTATGTATATTAATGGATTATGTTATTGAATGTGCTAACATCATATATTATCACCATATGCTTGCTTTTCTTGGTTGTTGAGGACTAGTTGCAGGTATATTGCTTTGGGTGAAGTGCTCAATGATGGACTTCATCGAATGTTTGGCCAAGGCAGGCCTTTTATCTTGTCTAGATAGCATATTTGTTTACATAGCATACTTGAGAATAGAGTTGATTTCTGCAGTCATTTCCGTCTGTTGTGGTTTACCCTAGCCATAGAGAGATTTTCCTCATAACAGAATTGGTGACCATACTGGGGATTGAATCTTCTTTCTTAGGGTTTGGAGTACATTTCTCCATAGATTTCTCTCGTTCCTATTGTGTTTCTTATCGTATCATTGCTTGACAACCTCTGTTCACTATGGGTCTGAGTTTTTTAGCCTTCTCCCTTGCCTGGCTTTGTTTTTGAAACATATACATAGTTTTTGGCTTGACAATCACGTATATACGCAGGCTTCCCCTTTGCAAGTTGCGTACATACACTTTGTTTCCTTGAAAAATCGTGTATATCATCCTTCTTTGCTTGTTTTTTAGGTTTAGTGGGTGCTGGGTAGGTTTTGTTGATTGTCGAGTCTTCTTAGGTCTCTGTAGTGACTGTTAAGTGTCTGTGGGATGACAAGAAACCTGTCTTTGCTTGAATTTTTGGGTGAATTCTTTCTCATCACCTTTTCAACTTGATTTTCCTTGTACATTGGGATGGGTGTCTTGTTGCTTGATATTTTTCTTGAGTTATCTCCTTCTATACACATTAGAGCTTTATATATCAAGTTGTTGTTCATTCGATGCATTTTCATTTTTCTTATATTGAAAATAAAAAAAATATTAGGAATTTTGAATTGCTTGGCATTTTGATGTTTTGAGTCTTTGTCATTATCTTATTGCATGTAAAGAAAGATTTCATTTTTACTTCAGAATTGCAGAGCTGAAATTGAAAATTGCATTTGTTTTAAGAAGCATATCATTCATTGAAAATTGAAGTTAGGAATTTGCATTATATTCATATTTACTTTTATTGTTGATTCATAATTATCTATATGGATATCGGTGGCCACCCATCTTTTCCAACTGGCTCAAAACGATTTTCTGACATTTTTCGCAATTTACTATTTTTAGCAGTTTTAACTTCCGGGGCCATTTTGAGGGCCTAAATGAAGGTTTTTCGGGATCAAGCTCCTCAATTATGGCCAAAGGAATAATTTATCCCCCAAAATGAATCTCCTTGACGATACCTTTCCAACGGGCTATCACACGCCTAAAACGGAGATCGTATGCAAAAGTTACAACCCCGAGAAGTTGATGTACTAACTTACCCAAACGGGGCCCACATGACTTTTGGCGCNTATGAATGGGGAACTTGAAGAAGAAGTCTACATTGAACAACCAGGAGGATTTCAGTTGTCACTAGAGAACGCAGATTATGAGTGTAAATTGAAGAAGGCCTTGTATGGTCTAAAACAGACTCCTAGAGCATGGTAATCTAGACTATATAAATATCTATAGAGGGCAGGGTTCAGAAAAGGAAGTGCAGACATCAACCTCTACATCAAGGTAACTCAAGATAATATTTTATTAATTGAAGTTTCTGTTGATGATATTATTTTTGGAAGCAATGATGACAGGTTAAAACATAAATTTGCAAAGGATATGAAGAATGACTTCGAAATGTCATTACTCGGAGAACTATCCTTCTTTTTGGGTCTTCGGATACATCAAAGAAACCAAGGAATTTTTATTTCTCAAACTAAGCATATCAGAGAAATGATAAAGAGGTTCAGAATGGAAGATTGCAAACCGGTTACCACTCCTATGCAAACTAGTTGCAAGTTGAGAAAATATAATGATTCAAATTATACAGACCAGAGGCAATACAATTCAATGATCGAAAGATTACTATATGTGACATCATCCAGAAAATATGTAATGCAGGCAGTTGGGCAGGTGGCACGATTTCAAGCAGCACCAAAGGAAACACATGTTGTAGCAGTGAAGAGGATTTTCAGATATCTCAAAGGAACATAAGAGTTTGGATTATGGTATCCAAAAGGAAAGGATCTATCACTTATTGACTACACAGATGCAGATTGGGCAGGTTGCATTGATGACCAATGAAGTACCAATGGAGCAACGTTCTACTTGGGTGTGTGTTTAGTATCATGGCTAAGCAAGAAACAATCATCAATATCCTTATCTACAACCGACACAAAGTATATTGTAGCAACAACATGTTGTACACAGGTTCTATGGATGAAGCAAACTCTGACATATATACAGGTTGAGTATGATGAGCCCATTCCAATCTATTGTGATAAAACAAGCACCATCATTATCTCAAAGAAACCAATGATGCACTCCAAGACGAAGCACATTCCAATCAAGTATCACTTTCTACAGGAACAAGTTGTAGAGAAGAACATCAGAGTTAAATATGTGGGCACAAAAGAACAAGTGACATACATCTTTACAAAACTGCTTCCATGAGAATCCTTTGAGTATTTTCTCTTGAGATCCGGAGTAATTTCTACTCCAAAATGAATGCTTTTGAATGCTTATCTTATATGTCTTATATCTATAGGAGGAAGCACCATAAACAGGATAGTTCAAGTCGGCATATTAGTTTCAGGAAGATTTTAGTCAGGGGGAGTATCCCTAAGGACAATTCAATTAGGGGGATCAGCCCCGGATGGAAAGATACATTTTCCATTGATGACAAAGGGGGGGGGGGGATTTATCAGATGCAGAGTGTTATAGCAAGATTTTCCTCACCCTATGCAATCTTGCACAGAAGGCCCTTTTCCATTTTCCTATGCAGACTTATCATCCCTGTTTGTAAATCCCAGAGCTAAAAATACATACTTTTCCACATGTACGCACCTTTCATACTATACAATATGCGTATAAGTGGGTTGCACCACTACAGCCTGCGTACAACGGGATTTGTTCCCAAAAATGAAAAATGGTGTCAGATTTCCATGTCACAATAGGAGATTTGTGATCCTTGGCCTTCCATATACTGGAAACATTCCGACTTGGCCCTTGAGTTCCATTTGAAGGCTATAAATGGACCAATTCTGAGCTATGGAAAAGGGAGAAAGAATTCAACTTTGAGAGAAAAGTTACCCTGGAGAAATTATTTACTTCATATTGAGTCTGCATCCCTTTGTCCTTTAAGTCTGAACACAATGTTCATCCCCCAAGATCTTCCCTTAATGAGTGAGATCTAAATTGTCTCTCTTATATGATCTTGCCTTTGGTGGAGGATTGAAGTGGTGGAGGCCTAGCTAGAAGGAACTTAGTTTCTCGGTTCTAAAATGTGCTGAAACAAAAGTCTATAACTTTTTCAATTATGTTGATCATATATTAATAGAAATACTCTTTTCCCTTCCAATTGATATCTTGAAAATATTAGAATTATTATTCCATGGGCATATTTTGTATGTATATTAATGGATTATGTTATTGAATGTGCTAACATCATATATTATCACCATATGCTTGCTTGTCTTGGTTGTTGAGGACTAGTTGCAGGTATATTGCTTTGGGTGAAGTGCTCAACTGTGGACTTTATCGAATGTCTGGCCAAGGCAGGCCTTTTATCTTGTCTAGCTAGCATATTTGTTTACATAGCATACTTGAGAATAGAGTTGATTTCTGCAGTCATTTCTGTCTGTTGTGGTTTACCCTAGCCATAGAGAGATTTTCCTCGTAACATAATTGGTGACCATACTGAGGATTGAATCTTCTTTCTTAGGGTTTGGAGTACATTTCTCCTTAGATTTCTCTCATTCCTATTGTGTTTCTTGTCGTATCATTGCTTGACAACCTCTGTTCACTATGGGTTTGAGTTTTTTAGCCTTCTCCCTTTCCTGGCTTTGTTTTTGAAACATATACACAGTTTTTGGCTTGAAAATCATGTATATATGCAGGTTTCCCCTTTGCAAGTTGCGTACATACACTCTGTTTCCTTGAAAAATCATGTATATCATCCTTCTTTGCTTGTTTGTTGGGTTTGGTGGGTGATGGGTAGGTTTTGTTGATTGTCGAGTCTTCTTAGGTCTCTGCAGTGACTGTTAAGTGTCTGTGGGATGACAAGAAACCTGTCTTTGCTTGAATTTTTGGGTGAAGTATTTCTCATCACCTTTTCAACTTGATTTTCCTTGTACATTGGGATGGGTGTCTTGTTTCTTGATATTTTTTTTGAGTTATCTCCTTCTATACACATTAGAGCTTTATATATCAAGTTGTTGTTCATTCGATGCATTTTCATTTTTCTTATATTGAAAAGAAAAAAATATTAGGAATTTTGCATTGCTTGGAATTTTTATGTTTTGAGTCTTTGTCATTATCTTATTGCATGTAAAGAAATATTTCATTTTTACTTCAGAATTGCAGAGCTGAAATTGAAAATTGCATTTGTTTTAAGAAGCATATCATTCATTGAAAATTGAAGTTAGGAATTTGCATTATATTCATATTTACTTTTATTGTTGAGTCATAATGATCTATATGGATATCGGTGGCCACCCATCTTTTCCAACTGGCTCAAAACAGTTTTCTAACATTTTTGGCAATTTACTATTTTTAGCAGTTTTAACTTCCGGGGCCATTTTGAGGGCCTAAATGAAGGTTTTTCGGGATCAAGCTCCTCAATTATGTCTAAAGTTATAACTGATCCCACCAAATGAATCTCCTTGACTATACCTTTCCAACGAGCTATCACACGCCTAAAACGGAGATCGTATGCAAAAGTTACGACCTCGAGAAGTTGATGTACTAACTTACCCAAACGGGGCCCACATGACTTTTGGCGCT
>JZKD02S0701106.1:0-15201 GCA_000966675.3 Picea glauca
ACAGAACATGAATAGCATAGAAAGAATGCCCTTTGTTAAACAAAAGTCTTCAGGAGAGTAATTAATATCTTCAAGAAACAACAAGAAAATGTTATAAATCCGGAGCCCAACAATGCTTATAACAGAAAGACCACGCATGGCTTATGTTGATAAATGAATTTAATTATGCTTAAGTTGAACTAAGTCAGACTTCCAACCCATTCTCAGGAAGTTGTTTCCCCCTATCTGTCTCTAGGGATGCCCCAGAATAGATCTCTTCATAGAGATTCCCTCCTTGGGAAGGTTTACCAAGAACCTGGAAAAGGGACTTGAATGGGCAAGTCTTAATAACCTTGTACGAGGAGGAATGACCCTCTTAAAATTTCGAGGTAGCAGCGTAGGGATAAGAAACAAATCGATGGATGAGATCCCGTCGGAAGACCCAGGGTCATTCACAACCGTTAGATTGACGAAAGAAACAAGGGCGTTACATACCTTGCCCCTTTTCCCCTTTATCTTCGTGAATAGCGAGGAAATCAGGATCGTAGACCCCCAAGGTCCATGAGAACATTTGGATCATTGATCTTTCCACATCCACAAAGTAGTGGAAGAATGTGCGAGGTGGGACAGATCTGAGCCGTTAGATCTTAAATAGAAAAACTTGACAGCCGTTGGATCCGTTAAGGGATGCATGAGGGTTGACACATCGGGATATTGATACTCGTGATATCAGAATTCTCGAGGTCGAGAAAGTCGGGGCATTTCAAGTCCCGAAACAATGAAATGATCTGGACCGTCCGTTTGTGTAGACACGTGGAGAAAATCGAGAGCCCGTCAATATATCAGCTATCGGGGTTTTGAGTTGACGGAGAATTTCTGTCGTCGGGGTATCAAAAACTCCGAAATCACAAGATTGGATCAGGGCTGTCTATCAGCCAGAACACGCGGCGGAGATCCAGACCATTGGGGAAGTCCCGATAGAAAATTCAATAGGTGCATTGGGGTTCGATATTTCGCGAGTCCCGAGGACAAGACTTCCAGAGCATTAGAAGTCACGAAATCGTGAGAGACGATCAGGACCGTCCATCTTGAGGAGGACACATGGAGGAGATTAGAGCATTCAGGAGGTTTCCCAAAAAGAAAGTCATCCATTGGCATTTCGGGAGTCAGGAAATCGGGAATCCAGTGGACAAGAAGTCCTTGCAATTCGGAATCGTGAAGTCCAAAATTCCCACAAGGAAGGGAAAGCTCCATCGTGGGGGCCAGCTGTCAACATAGCGGAGAATCAGGATTCGAGAGATCGGCAGTCCCGAGAACAAATGCATTTCGGCATTTGAAACCCCAAAGTCCCGATAGAAATCAGGGACCATTGGTTTCATGGGTGATCACAACCGTTGATCGTGCTAAAGGAGAAAAGGGGTTATTAACTAACATCATATCGGGAATCGGAGGATCACGAGTCCTAAGGACAAATGCATTTCGGCATTGAAAAGTCAGAAACCCCGATAAGTAGTGTGGCTACGGTCATATGGGGGAAGGTCACGTGGATCAAAGGTCTAGCCCGAAGGACTAGCTGAATCCAGAGCGCATCGGCTTTTGGAAGCCCAAAACCCCGAAAGGAGATAAGGCTGCGGTCTTGTGAAATAGTGGTCATATGGGCCAGGAGTTTAGCCAGGAGGGCTAGCGCGTAAAGGGGTGCATCAGAAAATCGGAGATCGAGAGTTCGAGAGGATAGGAACTCTTGTCATCGGGAATCACGAAACCCTGAAACCCAAAATTATCATTGGGGAAATGTCACAGGTGCATGAAGAAGAAGCCGTGACAGGGAAATAAGGACCTATGGATCGGGTTTGGCATTTCGCTGCTGTGAGCTTCGGGGATTCTCATTGTTGATAAATCAACGAAAAAGTTTGATTTTAGGTAGTGGGTATGTTACAATTGAGATAAATGATCGGTTGTACTTTAGGAGGGTCTGAGGGAGGGGTTATGTCAGTGGTTTCAAGTGACTCAGACACAAGGGGAGTTTCAACATCCTCTTTTGAAATATCATCGGAGATGGCCATAATTTTTTTTTTCCTTACACTTGTGGCCTGAGAAATATTTGTCATCACAATTATAACAAATGCCTTTGAGTTGGCGTTCAACCATTTCATCCCTGGTCAATTTTTGGATCTTTAGTGGAGCGGAGGGAGTAGTGGGATTTACTAGTTTAGGGAGAGGTATAAAGGTGGGTTTCCAGTTTAGAGAAGATACAACTTGTTGTGCTTCTTTATCTCTTTTAGTATCCTCCACCCAACTCTGAGGCCGATCCATGAGGACATGGGACCGAATCTCATCCTTGAGGCCACTGATAAAACACTCTTGGAAAAAGGCATTAGACATGCCCTCTGTCTGAAAATCCAGGTGCTCAAAGGAAGCTATAAAGTCTTCCACTGTTCTTGATTTTTTCAACTTTGTCAAATGGCCCAAGTGGTTGGTGTCAGTGTCAAAGCATTCATAAATCTCTGCCACAAAGTATGTCCAAGCAATATACCCTTGACGGGAAGTTTTTCTCCATTGCCACCATTGCCAACGTTCTTGATCTAGATGGAGAACACCATACCAGAGTTTGTCCAAGTCATCTGTAACTCTGTATAAAGAGAATTAATGTTCCATTTGGGTTACCCAACCAGTGGGGTCCGAGCCATCAAATTTGGTCACATCCACCCACGGAAGGCATAGGTCACGTTGAAAGTGATGGTGCTGAAAGTTATGGGAATGAGAGGAATGTTCACCTTCAGTATGTGGGGGTGAGTCAGAGGAAGGGTTATCTATAGGGATATGAAGGTTGGTGTAGAGTGACGAAAAGACAAATTCAAGCTGGTCAGGTCTTGTTTGATTTCCTCCATTGAATATTGCATGGTTGTATGGATGGTGACAACATTGGCACTGAGTTGTTTCACTTCTTGTTGGGTATCAGTGAGACTATATTGCAAGGTATTGAAGTGAGCTTCCAATTCTTGGCTACGGGTATGGGGCGAACTGAAAAGGGGTGGGTTGGGTAAAAAATTTAGCTAAAAAATGATATTATATGAATGTGATAAGGGAGAAGAGATGAATCCAATGGAATAGGTCTCAAATAATGGTGAAAACATTTCCATATTTTTTTTTTACACCTACGGAGTTATACCTCGGTTTGAAGAATATTGCAATGATGAAATGCCCAAATGCTTAACCAACAAGAAAAGTGTAGTTACTTGGCAACCTGAACACAGTTGCACGACAATAGATCTTTTCTGTTTTAATTTGTTTATGTTTTTGTCCCCAAGGGTTAGGTATTCAAGGGTTCTATAGACAAGGGTTTGCTCTGTGCTATAGCTCTCTGATATATGTGCGGGGTCCAACAGTAGTACTCGACCCAATATCTCAAGGAACTAACTAAGGAGGATAGATTGTACCCTTATCCGTACTACCCGACTACCCAGGTAATAGAGAGTATCTTCCTGAGTGATGTTCTCGGTGGCACTATAGTAGTCAGGCAACCTATTGGTTTATCTAAAGAGGGCTTCAGGAAATATAGGCCGATCCATACACAGGTGTTGTTTGATGCGCTACCACTCGAAGGGGTACCAACAGGGTTTACAAGGGTGGCCAAAAGATGTGCGCTTAAGAATCACTTGTATTTCCTGCATGTATGAATACCTCAACCGTGGGTTTATATGCATAACGACAAATCTCTGTGGCTTAAAGACGTCAGAATACGTCTCTACCCTGAAATTTTTTTTACCCATAATTTATGCCAAGGAAAGTGCTTTGATACCACTTGTAATATACCATATATAAAAAGTATGCATAACATAAATAAAATTCTATAAATGGCAGAACAACAACAATATAACCAGAACAATCACCACAATAGCACTGAAATGATATAAGAATAACAACAGAAATAACACTTTGATTCTGAAAGTAATTTTCACGGGCTTCTTCGAGGGGGCAACCTTTAGTTGAGCATAGCTCTATTACAATAATATCCAAGATAGGGTTCTCATACCCTCGACTCCTATTTATACTAAATATGTCTATCAAAAGAAGCATCTAGAGGAAGATCCTTCTAGAAGCGAAAGATTCTATTAGGTCTTCTTACATTCGACTTGTTCTATTTTATTGCAAGGCCTTATTAATATTGACCTTTATTACATCTGAATATATTGTTCTACCTATGTGCGGGTTAGGACCCTAACAATTTATCATCTACCATTGCACCCCACTATGATCTCAACTTGAGAGAAGGTTACTAAATAGGCACATCTTGGAGAGGAATCATACCAAGTATGGTTGAAGCAACCACATATTCAATCCACTATGTCCCAAATCACCAATTCAAAACATCTATAGTAGCATTGGATCTTAAAATGTTGAGGATGAAAATAATTATATAGAAGTTGGTATGGATTATTGATTCGTAAAAAATAAGCCTATGTCTTGTCCATCTCATCCATATGGATGATTTTATGGAATTAAAATAATTGTTTGTCTTTGCAATCACTTTTTCAACATTAAGTTCAAGGCTATTCAATATTTGTTCAGATTTGGTTTCAAGACTTGGATACTTGATTACTTTCTTATGGTGTTGTTATCACCTTAATTTCACTCCTCTATAACTTTCAAGTGAGCATAACCAAAAACATCACAAACCAACTATAATTTATACAACGTAGTCAATTTCATGCTCTATAGGCCATCTATGGGATACCAAATAGGGTCCAACCATCACAATACCCTTCCCATAAGTCACATGGAACATCCCTCTAATGCTCACATGATTTGTGTGGAAAAATCCTTGAAAGACATGTAACCCTATCTAAATAAAATAAGGAAGTTCCTCATGGCACATAAATTCCCAAGGACAAATCCAAATGATAGGGAGATTGTGTATTATCTAGCCATACCTCCCATGTCTACCATTAGCATTCAATTGGGTATATTTCCATAAAATATCCTTCCCCTCAACATTTAATAAATGATCACGATGGCTTGTAACAAATGGTGGGTTTCCTAGTTTAAAAATAGACAAGCAAGGTCATTCAATTAAAGAGCGACAAACTTCAAATGTGTAGAGTTATGTTGTTGGGATTTAATTATAGAGAAATCAAGAGCCCTTTCTCATTTATTCCTCCAATTTAGTAGTTTATTTTATAATTACTAGGTGTCTTCCTTTGATAGTGGTCATCCATAAAGGTTTTTCCTTCCTGTAACATTCAAGAAAGAGATTAATTAGTCAAGGAGGCCAAAGGACCCTTCCATGAATATATTTGGGTTGTACATGGTGCAATCTACTCTTACTAGGTGAATTTTTAAGTTTACTGGCCTTTCCATTGGTTTATTATTCTATATATTGTTGTCCCCCCCCCAATTTATGTGTAAAATGGTTGATTTTGCATTAAGTTTCATGTTCATTATACTAAATTGGTGCTTGTTGGGTTAAATTAATAGTTGTATTACTCTCCCCCTCACATTTTTGTTTTGATATTAGCTTACACAATTTATTGATATGGTGTTTCGACACCCCTATAACTGTGAAGTGCATAAGATAACACTAAAATAACTTTAGCAGTCCATAATCCACTGTCTCTGCACTTGTAGATAAAAAACCTCTATGTGGATGTAGTCATAGTCTCACTCTCTTCAGATCATCAACATCTATGCTCACTTTCGAAAAACACATATAAAATTTTTATTCAATCTCACGTAGGCTATACATTTCTTTGTGACACTATTTTTGTGGATCTTTCATAAAAAATTGCACCATTACACAAGCACTTAGTAGTGATCCTACAAATTTTAAATGTGTGACCCATCCACAAAAGGGATACATGATTAAAAATGTATTCCATAAATACTTTGCATGATTTCACACACCTCTCCCATCATTTATGCTCCATTCAAGGGAAGTTACAAGTCCCCTACTCATTGTCTAGTGAATCTCCCATGTTAGAGTGTTAGTTAATTAAATTTGTGACTTCATGATTTGCACCTTGTGTTGGTTTTTAAGGACTCAATCTTCCCCAGATCTAGTGAATTTTCCCCTATCATCATCAACTCTTTTTACTCTAGCTATTAGTTTAGAGGATTTGGTACCTTGGTCCTCTTTTCCATTAAATATGGGAGGCCTTGGATTGGACAGGGGGAGTCATCATTGATCTCTAACCCAATTTCTTCTCACATGCTCAACTTCAAGTGATTATTGCATAGTGAATATTTGTATGCTGATTCCACTATATCAACTCTAGTCAAATACCACTAGGATATGTATGGCTCTTTTTAGCATTGTTTAAAAACCCTCAATAAAAATCCACCCTCTAGGTGGCCCCTTGCATGTTCCAACTAGTATGCATTGATGGTTATATTGTCCTAGATATTTTTGAATACCGAATACATATGACCATTTTCATAATTATCCAAATCCCTTAAGTGATATCTTACCTTTAGGTGACTCCCTGCATGTTTGACACCCACACTCTCATGAGTATATTTCTGTTGCATCTCTCTACCCCTCTAGGTACAATTTTCCCCTCACATATCAACCATGTATTTTTCTCATTAGTTGAATCTATATTCATGTGTGTGGAAAGAGGATATATACTCTTCAAATATAGTTATAATGGAAACAACATTCATTTTTAAGATGTATCTATATCTAGCCTCTCTTTCCATGATATTATATTGAACTTCACTTTGACATTTATATGAGTGTGGAAATTCCTACCTCATTTGTATAAATATATTTTCATTTGGGTCACCTCCTTCTTGGTTGTTTTGCAAGTGGTCTCCATTGCAATTGTTGGGAAATCCTCCCACCTTGGCTCTCTCTAATTCTCTTCATTCACCCCATTTCAACACTTGGATGAGTAAAAAATAATGTCTTTTGGCTATACAAGATACTCCTAACTTCACCCATAAGGGGGAAATCACTATCACCCTAATTTCTCTCCTCCATAACATTTAAGTGAGAATAACTAAAAAAATACAAAACAACCATAACTCATACAAAATAGTCAATTTCATGCTCTACATGCCGTGTATGGGCTACCAAACAATGTCCAATCACCACAAGACCCTTCCCATAAGTCATGAAGAACATCTGATCCATATTCTTTTCGGCACGAAATGAGATCGGAGATATAATAAAGAAATGCACAGAGATATCACAGATATTCAATAATATAACAGAAATGTATCAAAGATGAAACCATAAGCAAAAATATATAGTAATACATGATTTCTATTAATGAAACAAATGTACAGTGACTGTAAAAATACAGAGTAAAAAACTCACTAGAATGGTGGCAGCTTATCTCTGAGAAGAGATGTGATGGCTACTTGCATTCGCAAGAAGATGATTACAATGAGGCTCTGAAGGCCTTTTTACAATAAATAGGAATGCCAAAAACCCTAGCATCCAAAAACCTAACCCTAGGATATGAATCGCTAAAAGTCATGTGGGCCCCGTTTGGGTAAGTTAGTACATCAACTTCCCGGGGTCGTAACTTTTGCATACGATCTCCATTTTAGGTGTATGATAGCTCATTGGAAAGGTATCATCGAGGATATTCATATTGTGGGCTCAATAATTCCTTGAACTATCATTGAGAATCTAGATCTAAAAAAACCTTCATTTAGGCCCTCAAAATGGCCCCGGAAGTTAAAACCTTCTAAAACTAGTAAATTGCCAAAATTGCTAGAAAATTGTTTTGAGCTAGTCGAAAAAGGTGGGTGGCCACCGATATCCACCTGGATCAACATCCCTTTGATGTTTTTAAGACTTTCATAGAAAAATACTTGAAATCCATGTGACCCCATGTACACAAAAGGAGGTGGTTTCCCATGAAACATAAGTTCTAGAGAAAAAGACAAATATAAGGTGGTGGTTTTTCAATGAGCTATACCTCCCATTATTTCCATCATCATTCAATCGGGCATATTTACATTAAATATTATTTCCTTCAACATTGAATTAACATTTATGGTGTCGTGTAAATGACGAGCCTCACATGATATGAATAGATGAGCAAGTTCATGCCTTTACAAATGAAAAAACAAAATTGTACAAAGTTATATTGTTGGCATTCAATTACAAAGAAATCAACAACCCTTTTTCATTGCTTCCTCCATTCCAATAGTTGATTTTATAATTACTAAGTGTTTTCCCTCTGTAGTGGCCATCCATAGAGAGTTTTCCTACCTACAACATTCCATAGAGAAATTGAGTAGTCAAGGATGCCAGATGAGCCTCCCAAGAAGAGATTTGTGGACCACATGCTACAATTTACTCTTCCTAGATGAATTTTAAATTTTATTGGTCTTTCCACTGGTTTATTATTCAATATATTGTTGTTCCCCCCAATTTATGTGTTAAATGGTTGATTTTGCATTCAATTTCATGTTCAATATGCTAAATTAATTATTGCTAGGTTAAATTAACATATTTTTTATGTTCCCCTAACATTTTGTCTAGTATTATCTTATATATTCAACTAATAAGACTTTTTGGTAACCCTATAACTCAAAAAACCAACTCTATTGGGAATTGAACCTAGAACCTTTAGTTTCATAGATAGGATCTCTTGAAACAGACTGTCAGGTTATTGCACCCTAATGAGAAGTATTTTTAGGTGAGGGGTTAGAAATCAACAATGTCCCTCTTGGACATATACTTTTTCCCCATACTTTCCATTAAAGGGGTGATATGAGAGATACAACCTCAACTGGGGCAGAAAAAACCATTGATTATCTCATTGCAACTCACTATGGATATGACATGACTATGGTGGATTGGGTGGTCTTGATTATAGGGATCAAATCTTTGGGGAAAAGATACATTGGAGGTGTAGTGGTGCAAATGATAGGTTCCCATGGCCCACATAGAATATCCAATGTGAATATGATGCTTGTGGAGCATGTGCTAGAAAGGACCCACATTTCTTGGGCCTGCATGTTATTGGAAGTGATGTGATTAGAGTTGATGCACTTTTTTTTAGTAGGATGGGGGATAATTTGATTTTGGTTCCCTCATTCGCTCCTTTTTCTTTGGGTGGGTTCCATTGATTCAACCATAGCATGTGATTAGGGTCACGGGTGCACAAGTGTCTAGGATTTATTTCTAGGGAGATATGATGACCCACCTAGGTGGTGGTTTTATGGACCAATCCTTTACGATGTATTTTTTTTCTTAATAGGAATAAAAACCAATAGTCATAGATGCTAGCGAGAAAATCCCCCTATAACTATAATAGGGATCTAAGTATAGACATAGGAAATGACTCTCTAAAATTCAATCTAATTTCTACACTACCCCAGACATTCCAAAATAGATGAACATAAAACAATGAGAGAGTGAATAAAAAACCATACCTTTTATCCAATGTTTGGTGTTGATCTCCTCAATATTTTTAGCTCCAAAGGCTGCAAGTCTCCTCCTAAAGATGACCTGCATCCACAACTAGGAAAACAAGGCTACAAGCATGCTATTTCTATTCATCAATTAGGGTTTGATATAAATTGTTATGTATTTAAATCAAAGAAAAGACATAAAAACCATCATTTGGGATAGGGAAAAGAGATTCTTTTATTCGTTAATCAAATATTGAAGCTTACAACCTTTGTAGGCCGATGCTCCGTGAACCTAGTCCAGGATCCTCTTGACAATGCTCCAAGTGCACCTTCCAAAATCCTCTTCTCACAATATAATGATCACCTCAAGCAAAGGGAATGGATTGTATGGGAGAAAATGATCTAGAGAGAGAATGCTGAGGCAATAACTCACAAAAGGCTACAAATACTTGGGCAAGGAAGGAAAGGGAATTTGGGTAGAGTTTCATCATTCTAATGCTTGATTGTGAAATGAGACCCCAAGACCTCTTTTTATATGAAAAAATGATAGTTATTCGGCTAGGGGATCGGCTATAACAGGTGAATTGGTTGGGAAACCTCCAATAACCCATAAATTCCACCGAATTCCTTACAACTTTTAAATTTTTGCAACTTTTGGAGGTATACATAGGTTGTTTAGTGTGCAACAAGCATATGTGCATGGGATATATATCATGCAGTAAGCATATGTACGCGGGAAGTATTGCAGTGGGGTGCGTACATGATCTAAAAAATGGTTTTTTAAATAGAGTTTCTCAGCAGTGATTTGGTAAATTATGCAAGTAGGAAAGACAATGCCATGTATGCATGAGTAGGGAATTTTAGGGCTATAACAGATCCCCCCTAATGTATGAGGTAAGAAGAGCAAATGATGACTGAAATACATTACAATATCTTCAGTAATGAGAATGCATGAAATCGAGTGAGCCCAGGACCAGAGTTTAGGAGGTGTCATCTGCAAAACAACAATTGTCTCTCTGAGGCGGGAATACCCATGCTCGGGATGAACTAAATCATGGATGCCAATCAAATACACTGCAGATCCATGTCATATAACTATATAAAGTGTAGCTGTGAGAAATAAACAATGGATCTACATCTCAAAATCAGTCGAAGATATACAAGTACAATATGCATCTTCAAGAAGCTAGTGATGCCTGCAGCTAGAGATGAAATCTTCATATCTCGAGCAATCACTTCAAGATCTTCAAAAATTAGGTAGGAGTACAATGGGAGTGTAAGGATCACTACTCCGAGGTCTTCGACAAGCCATCAGAAAAAGACTGGAGGATCTCGATGATTAGGTAGAGAACTTCGTCAATTTTGAATCTGGACTTGATTGGAATCTCGGGATGGCCGACTCATGAAAGTCAAGAGACAAAATGCAGAAAGGAAAACTCAGGTTGGGTAAAAATTCCGTTGGAAAAAATCACGAAATATGATCAGACTCAGGCAACATGACATTGACATAAGTTTGTGATGCAGGAGGCACCACAAACTCTCCATATGTTTGGAAGAGTAACCAAATAGAGGAGGACATAACTCTATGTAGCGAGAACAAATTCCTAAGGTCATACTAGATCCCAATGCTTGATGAAAAAACAAAAGGATGTGCTTTGTCCAAGGGACACTATCTTTGCTGCCGGAAAAATAATGTATATTTCTCGTCCCCTCTTTTTGGAATATATATATATATTTTTTGTCTTTTTCAATTTTTAAACGAGATTGAAAAAAAATAGAATAATGATATGTTACAAAGGAGGAACGAGTCTCACTAATGAGAAAACTGGTTCCAAGTGTGTGGAACATACTACTTCTCAGGGAAAGAAGACATGTGCAGGATAAAGACACTCGGGGAAAATTCCTCCATGGGTCAAGGTGTTAGATCACAGAGGTAAAAAGTGCTACAAGGCTTGGGTATAAGGAATGCTTCAAAGGTTCAATTGAGAGAAACATGGAGTCATAATTAGGCCAAAGGCGCAAAGAGGAGACCCATAATGCAAATAAGCATGACACAGTAAGACCCCTTCTATGTAAATTTTAACGAGCCTAGAGAAGGTAATCTCAGTGGTTTTTTCATGTTTAGAGAGTCTAAAAAAACGTTAAATAAGACTCTAGGGAGTACCTTTTTCGTAGTTAGTCCAATTAGATTGAAAAAGGGTTAAACTTGCACCGAAAAGACGTATTTTCAAAACCATTTTAATGAGTGTGACAAAGACAAGATCACTCAGATATATTTTCAATTTTAAGGAGTCTGAAAAGAGATTAACTATGGAATCACAACCTTTTCTGGGTTTAGTCTCCTTAGCTCGAAAAAGTATAAAATTAACCGAGGAGAAATATCTCGGTGAGACAAATCTCCCGAGGTGTACCTTTTTCCACTCTAATCTATTGGATGGAAAAAGGGTTAAACGCATGCCAAGTAGATTTTCTTCTTGACCAATTTAACGAGTGCGAAGGAACAAGGTCACTCGACGATCTTTTCAATTTTAGGGAGTCTGAAAAGAGCTTAACTATGGACTCCAGGGGGGTTCCTTTTTCGTAAATAATCTCTAGGGCCTAAAAAAGGTGATAAACCAAAACCAAGGAGAATGTTCCTTTTTAGAAAATTTAGTCCCTTAGGCCCAAAAAAGGGTTAAACTTACGCCTCATAATACTCTTCTAGCGAATCAAAGTTCCTACAGAATACCTTCATTCGTAAAATTATCCATCTGGACTAAAAAAGGGGTAAACTACCACCAGACAGATGTGCCTTCAAATTTGAGTTTGGCGAGTGTGAAGGGAAACAAGATCTCTCGGAAATATTTTCATTTTTAGAGAGTCTGAAAAGGTTTTAAAGAAGACTCCAGGGGGATACTTTTCTCAAGTAATCCAGACGAGATCGAAAAGAATAAATATAGTTTCGTTGGATGTTGTTTTCAAACTTTAAAGCAAGATTGAAAGAAAACAAAGCGTGCTCATTAAGGAGTCCCGAGGGTAAGGCTAAGAATGATGATTAACAAAAAGAATGAGGCTTTGATATGTAATCATGATAGGACTAATTGAGGACTCCCAAGCCTATAGTCAAAACTGACAACATGTACGTCGAAATGCAACAAAGTATCTACCTAGGGCATCCATGTAGAGGTAGGCTCTACCACTTGAAATATGACACACTTATCAGCAAGGAAGGTTAGTGTCACAATTCAGTGGGGTTGATTCTAAGGTCAAATGAACCAGGAAATAGATAATTAAAAAATGCAAGTAGGGAAAAACCTAACCTATATGCCAGTTTTGAGGTTGATACCTTTCAGAAAGGATAGATATAATGAACAAACACAAAAGAAAAATGTCTCCAAGATCCTTCATATAAGGCCAATAACACTCATCCAAAAGTTAATATATCCAATATAGATAGAAACTTCAGAAAATAAGAGGTGATACTGAATACAAAACTTGAAAACAACAAACCTGGACTATATAATATGTACAAGGTACTGTACAGTCGTACGACTCATGCATGGTAGTAATTCAGGTAGATCTCATTGCTAGGTTCTAACCAAGAGTCTCTTCGATTGTCAACCTGAAAAGTCTCCCAAAAGGGAATAAAACACAAACCACGACGTAAGTCTTCCCACGATATAGAAACCATAAGAAATAATGCAAACGAGGAGGGTTGAAAATCCCAAAGGGTGAAGTAAATTGACCATATTCCATATGACGATGGAGGCTCTAGCTAGTACTGGCATAGTCTATTAGCGAAGAATCACAAGAACGAGGGCTTGAGGATCTACAAACAACGAGATCAGACTCAAAAGGAAACTCAAGATCACTGGGACCAAGAGGGGGAAGAAAGGGATCCCATGCTCCCATTGGATAAACCAATGGATCAATTTCTGAGACCAAGTATCGAGAAGGAAAACATGAGTGAACAAGTTCCTGCTTAGGAGCAATTGAACACCAACTTAGATAAGATGCCACATAATTAACCTGTGGCAAGGTAGAGTCTACACGAACACTAGGAACATATAAATGGGAAGCCTGAACTAACATCAAATTAGGATGGTGATTATCATATTCCAGTTGGTCGATAGTGACAATGATTCCATTGGGAGGGAAATCCATCAACCGTAAGAGAATAGACACCATAAAATTCATAGCATATGCATAATCACCCCTGAGAATCATATTGAAATCTAATGGGCCTTGCACCACTATAACATCGATGAGGACAATCTTCCCACCTAACGATATAGGTAACTGAGAAAGAATCCCCAAATATTCACTAGGAAATCTATCAAAATCCAATAGCTCATGCGATGTAGACACAAGATCAGGAGAACCCAAATCTTGCCAAGATGAGGAGGATAAAATACTTGCGGAGGCTCCTTCATATATAATACATCGGTAAATTATTTTTGAATCAACTTCAACCTTTATTTGAAAAGGTGCAGAAGATGGAAGGGAAGGCTGAACAAGTTTATTCCAATCAAAGGAAACCATCCTAGGACTTGGGGAGGTGTGCTCAAAGTGAGTGGGATTCCCCCTTCTTCTGAAAGTACTAAGATGGAAATGCTAAAAACATAGTCGATAGACACAACACTCCCCAAGAGAAGAGTGGGATCAACCAAAGATTGCATCGACATGACCACTTTGGTAGAATTGACACTCTCCAAGAGAAGATTGGGATCAGTCGAAGATTGCATCGATGTGACCACTTTCTCAACCACTAGATGAATATGATGTGAGACAACATGGTCTAAAGGCGCATCACCCCCCAAAAATGGAGTGGGATCGACTGAATATTGCATCAACATGACCAATTTATCAACCAATGGATGAATAGGTTGTGAGGAAACCTCATAAGACTCAGAATCAGAAGAGCTTGTAGACAGGGACCGCAATATTCGTACCTCTGGAAGGCTAGGGAAAAACTGAGTAAGGTGATATCCCTTGCAAAGATTACAAGATAACTTAGGCTTACAGCCTATCTATCTAGGTTTCTCAAAAAAATCAATGCCCCCAACATGACTAGCAGTAGTTGGTTTCACATCTCCAACATGACTTATAGAGGTTGGCGATTGGTCGATAACATGAATCACAGAGGCTACAGACCTATTACCAGTATGACTAGAAGTGACTAGAATTCCCCCTCCAACATGACTTACAGAGGCTGGGTGGTTTCCCCCAACATGACTCGCATCGGTTGTTGACAACTCTCCAACATGACTAGCAGAGGTTGGTTTTTGAACTCCAATATGACTTGCAGGGAATAGGTTCATGCCCCCAACATGACGTGTAGAGGTTGGGTGTTGGTCTTCAACATGAATTGCAGAGGTTGATGACCTATCTCCGACATGACTAGCAGAGGTTGGTTGTTTTCCCCCAACATAAATTGCAAAGACTAGGTGTTGGTATTCAACATGACTTTCAGAGGTCGATGACCTATCTCCAACATGACTCACAAAGGTTGGTGATTTCTTCTTCCTATTCTTCCTCTTTCTATTTTGTTTATACTTCCGGTTACTAGTAGTTATACTTTCAATAGAGAAGGTAGAAGGCAGGGGAGAAGAATTTGTTGATGAAGGAAAATCAACATGATGCCCATGACATAAGTTTCTTAACTGAGAAGCGTCAAGAGCATTCAAGACATTTGGAATGGTACCCAACCAAACTGGTAGTGCCACATTCAACCCAAGAATGTATAAAGTGGCCATCAAAGTGTTCTAGGATAAATCCGTAAGTGCGGACACAAACCGATCTCCCCAGATCCACCTGGATCTGGAACAAACAGTGACAGAATACTACTCTTTCCCTAGTTCTAAAGTATTG
>JZKD02S0701128.1:3476-15200 GCA_000966675.3 Picea glauca
ACCACGCCTCACCACTTCAGATTGGTATGGTATGACTCAAAAATTTATATTTACATTTTCATTTTAAAGTCAATACCCTTCAGTAGATCTATCTCTACAAGTTGTCAGACATAAAGTATTTAAGGAGGCACCTAGCCTCCCTATGGAGAAAGCAGAGGATGAATGGAATACACCTCTTCAAAAACTGCAAGGATGTTACAATATCAATGTTGATGAAGACAATGATCCTAGGAATATGAACATTGCAGAAACAGAAGGACAGAGAAATGTAGAAGGACTAGGAGTTGAACTACCTTTTATTGGACAACCGATCAAAATCATGAAAGTTAATATTGGAACAGAGAAAGCACCTAAGCTTGCTAATGTTGGGGATTACAGGGATGATGCCACCATTGATAAGATCAAAGAACTACTGCATGAATATCATGACTTGTTCCGGACCAAGTTCACTGATATGAAGGGCATAAAAGGACACATGGGAGAGATGAAGATCCCCTTGAAACCAGATGCAAGGCCAGTCAAATAGAGACCCTACAGATTGAATCGTAAATATAAGGAGAAAGTGAAGATTGAATTAGACAGAATGTTGGAAGAAGGAATCATAGAACCTATTGAAGAGTCAGAATGGATTAGCCCTATGATGGTACAAGATAAGAAGACAGGAGAAATCAGGATCTGTGTAGATCTCAAAAAGCTGAATGATGCATGTTTGCATGACCCACTCCCTACACCAGTTACAGATGAAGTGTTAGATAATGTAGGAGGAAAGGAGGTATATTCCTTTACAAATGGATTTTCAAGTTATCACTAGATCAGGATTTCCAAGGAAGATCGCCACAAGACTAAATTTTCAACAGAATGGGGTTATTACCAGTACACAGTGATGCCTTTCGGATTGAAGAATGCAACAACCATATTTTCTAGGGTGGTGGTCAAAGCATTCAAGGAGTTTTTACATAAGTGTTTGGAAGCATATTTTGATGATTGGACTGTTTTTAGTTTATTGCAAAAACATATTGAATGTTTAAGACTAATTTTGGATAAGTGCAGGCAATGTCAGATTGCCCTAAATCTGAAGAAGTGCATCTTCTTTTCTCCCTTTGGAGTGTTGCTGGGCCATATTGTGTGTAAGTAGGGGTTGCTGGTAGATCTGTCCAAGATTTCCATCGTTGTTGATATACCCCCTCCTACTTTAGTTAGACAAATGCGCACTGTGCTGGGACATACTAGATACTACAAGAAGTTCATTAAGGGCTATGCACATATTACAACACCTATGGAGAAGCTTCTGAATAAAGATTGTCAGTTTCAATGGAAAGAAGAATGTCAGCAGAGCTTCGACACACTGAAACAGAAATTGGTTACTGTGCCTATTCTGTTTTTCCCATATTGGAGAAAGGAATTTCATGTGCATGTCGATGCATCTTCTATTGCATTAGGAGCAGTGTTAGCACAACCAGGAGAAAGAGATATTGACCACTCATTATCATTTGCTAGCAGGAAGCTCTCAACAATTGATATAAATTACACCACCACTGAGAGAAGGTTTAGCCATGGTGTACGCGCTGCAGAAGTTTCGTCACTACTTGTTGGGAGGCCACTTCAAGATGTTCAACGATCACTCTGCACTGAAATAACTAGTCAATAAGCTAGTGTTAGGGGGAATAATATGCATATGGCTATTTTTATTCTAGGAATATGATTTTGATATTGTGGTTAAGAAAGGGAGAATGAACAAGGGACATGACCACTTGTCTATGTTGGAACATGGAGAGGAACCTACTAGTTTGGAGGATACACTACCTGATGCACAACTATTGACCATCAGGAAGATTGATGATCACTTCATTGAGATAGTTCAGTTCCTGTCAAAGGGAATGGCACCTAGAGAATACACAGTCATTCAGAAGAAACAAATGGTAGTATGAGTTGTAGATTTTTCACTTATATCTAGACAACTATATAAGATGGGACTTGATGAGATCCTGAGGAGATGCATTATGGAGGCAGGAAGACCATTGATTTTAGCAGAAGCACATGAAGGCATCATAGGAGGAAACTGTGCAGGGAAAGAAACAATGAAAAAGGTTCTTAGAGCCAGCCTTTGGTGACCTAGTTTACATAAATATGCCAAGGAATACTATAAATCTTGCGATATATGCCAAAGAGTTGGGAAGCCTTCCCAAAGAGATGATATGAATTTAGCACCACAACTGACTTTACAAGAATTTGAGAAATGGGAAATTGATTTCGTGGGACCTATAAACCCACCAGGGAAGCGCACAGGAGCTAGATACATCATTACTACGACAAAGTATTTGAAAAGATGGGTAGAAGCAAGAGAATTTAGGGGCTGTAGTGCAACTATACCTACACCATTTATATTTCTGGATATCATAACCAGGTTTGGATGCCCAAAGACCCTAATGAGTGATCAAGGTACATGCTTTATTAATAAGACTATTAAATCCTTGAATCAAGAATTTGAAGTTCATCACAAAAAGAGCACCCCTTACCACCCGCAGGTGAATAGTACAGTTGAATCATTCAAGAAGATCTTGGAGACAAGACTAACAAAGATTTGCAGTGTGTACAGGGATGACTAGGATTTGAGAGTACCAGCAGTGATATCGACCTATAGAACTACTTGCAAGAAGATAACAATGCAGACTCCCTTTAAGTTTGTGTATGGCCTAGAAGCAGTTGTCCCTATGGAATATTTGGTTCCTAGTCTCAAAATTGCAACATTCATAGATATGGATGACACTGTCGTTGTTCAAGAAAGGATTACGTAGTTGGTAGAAATAGAAGAAGATTGATTTATTGCAGGATTCCATCAACAACTACAAAAGGAATGAGAAAAGGCCTATCATGATAGGCACATCAAGAAGAAAGATTTCAAGCAAGGAGATCTGGTATTGGTATATGAAAACAAGTTCATGAAGCATCTAAGGAAGTTCAAGATAGATTGGCTTGGGCCATGTGAGGTTTCTTATGTTACAGAAGGAGGAGCCGCACAGTTGAAAACGTTGAATGGAGAATGGAAGGAAGGTCTAGTGAATGGGAGTCGGATGAAATTGTACTACGACAACCAGCTACCTTGTAGCTCCAAGTAGAAGCATGATAAAAAGGGTCCAGGTACCAAGTGCAGTTGAAAATAGGTACCAGACATATAAAAGATAGTATACACAAGGGAGGAAGGGTGCGACAAAGCAAAATCACAGGTTGCCCCGCATAGTCCGAAGTCGAAGAAAAATAGAAGCTTCAGACCTGAAGTGCCTTAGGACGAGTCACGTGTGAGTGTTGGGGGCCTGTTGGACCTTGGTTATGGCAGGTTGTGAATATTAAGGGAATTAGCATGAAGTGCGAACTATGTAGAAGACAAGCTGACTGAGATTGGGTCAAAGTGACCAAAAGAGAAGAAAAGACAAAGCGAAGTAAGAGAAAGCAAGTCGTTGGACAGGGAGAGAGAGGAAGACAAATCAACAAGGAGTATGGATCATGGATGACTCAACAAGAGAAAAAATCCACCAATAGATGATTTGGAGCGCCTCACAAGAAAGAAGGAAAGACAGAATGGCGAATCCCTCAAAACGTAGGTCAAGCTGACCTAAGGTTTTTGACACCTAGGTTTTTGGTATTTATGGTTTTGACACCTAGGTTTCGGCCTAAGGTTGTCCGAGAGATATTGTAATGTATAAATAAAGGTCAAGAGAGCCTGGTAAGGGTCAACTAGGTTATGATGAGTGATTATTGTTATTACTAAGAGAGAAGTATTGTGTGGCGAGAGAAGTCTGTGTTGTAAGATCTTTAGCTGGGTGTGAAGATAAACCATGCAGCTAGGTGCACAGGGAGGGGAGAGAAGAGAATAGAAATAAAGAGAGAGATCTACAAGATAAGTGTAGATAGAACTGTATGCTTTCATATAATATATTATAAAGTGTAGTTCTATTGATGGATCCGTAGGGAGAGGGTGAACCATGTATATCCTATTGTTGTGTGTGACTGATGTTGTGTTCTTCTAATCTTTGGTATACTGTTAATGCAATATTGTGTTAGATCTGAGATATAATTCATGCGGTAGGATTAAGAAAGACAAAAAATATCTAGATCTATGTGAGAGTGTTTCCCTAGACCCTCGTTTCATTTCCTCTGGTTGTAGACACCCGTGTCCTGCAACCCCCTATAGCTACTTCAAGTGAGACTGCATCTACTTTGCAGATGTTGTTGAAAGGGTCGACAGTTAGGGCTTGTTGGTGTGTTGTTAGAACTAAACCCTGGGTCTGCCCCTATGTAAACAAATGGTTCCATTGTTGGGACTAAG
This sequence comes from Picea glauca, assembly GCA_000966675.3. Lineage (NCBI taxonomy): Eukaryota > Viridiplantae > Streptophyta > Pinopsida > Pinales > Pinaceae > Picea > Picea glauca. Next base: position 7,801 of record JZKD02S0701128.1, read on the forward strand.
ATATTCTTGAGGGAATGTCAAGGTGGTTTTCATCGAAGACAGATATTCAGAAGTGGATAGAAGAATAAGAGAAGGACTTCACTGAAGCTCAGAATAATAACCCTAATATTAGTATAGAAGACTGGTTAGGAAGGTATATCTTTACTGATATACACGAGATTTTCTTCGGAGGAATTCATAAGGATCTATACGAGTGGCTAGATAGATTAGCAAATACCCAGTTTGAGATCAGACTCAGACCGCTTGTGGTTTGGATGTTGGTGTTGATCAAGACGATTAAGAGAATTGATAATGTCGTGTCAAGTGAAGTAGATCATTGTTTTGATAGTACCATCAGAGGGTATATCATTGAGTTTTCTATTGATAGAGTAGAATCATATAGCTAAGTAGAGAGATATTTCTTTAAGGGACTAAGAGGAATGTTTTTAAAATTTTTGAAGTTGAATATCAAGATGTTATTCCATGAGAAGAATATCTTGAAGATACAGTAGTGGGTCATATTGAAAAATATAATGTTCAAGAATTCAGACAATGACAACGACACAGAGGTCGGACACATGCGTAGTGGGAGAACCTTCTGAGAAGTTCCTCTGGTGAACTTGTTCGAGCAGAGTCATGAACCACCAGCATAGGAAGAAGGGTTCTAGAGTGGCGAAGAATAAGAGCTACAGAACAAGGAACATTTATATTTCTCTAGGGAAGAAGAAGGGAAGACTGAAGAACCTCACCGAGAAGAGTCAGAAACTTCAGGGACTACACAGATTGTTGAAGTAAGTGCTATTATGCCCACTATTGTTTTAACAACATTAAGTAACCAGACTAACCTAAGTTACCATAACACTCAGAGAACTGGTACAAGTGGTTCAGCGGATACTCAGTTGGGAACCCTAGGAATATCTATGGAAGATGAGATGAGGTTACCCACCTTTAGGGGAGATGGGTCTAAAGACTATGATCAACATTGGTTCTTATGCGAAGTTGTATGGAGTATTAAGAATGTCACCAATGAAGCTGTTAAGAGAGCTCAGTTTAGTACTACCCTGAGAAATCATGCACTGAGATGGTACATGAAGTTCTCCAAGGCGTTGTCCAGCCGAAACCATTGAACGAGATCAAGACTGCATTGATTGCAGAATTCAAGAAACCTAAGTTACATTTGTAGTGCATTAAAGAGTTTAAATAAATTAAGAAGAAAGTAGCTGAACCTATTTGGGATTTTGTTCAGAGGTTTAAGACCTTGATAGGCCATTTGAGTTTTTAGATTCTAGACAAACAAAATAAAGAATGGTTCATTGTTTCCCTCTTACCACACATCAGAGTCCCTCTGATGTAACAAAATATCTCTTTGCAAGCTGAGGTGTTGGAGATCACTATGAAACTAGAATAAACCCCTATGGGATACTCCAGCTTAGGTATGAGTCAAATTTTGAGTCAGTTAACTAGCTTATCATTGCAGGTCAAAGATATGAACAGGGATAAGGGAAAAAATAAAAGAGAAGATATTATGTGTATCATATGAAAATCATAAGGTCATGATAAGGAACACTGTCCTCTATTCCATGAGTACTTGGCTTCAAGATCCCCGAGCCCTTTGAAGCAGGTTACTCTACCTTGGTGTGAGGTATGTCGAAATAGACATCACCCTAGAGAATGTTATTACATGTAAAAATATGTCCAGACACTTACCAACCTTTACTACACATTCTGTAAATATATGGGGCATGATGAGAAATATTGTAGGGCTTATGACCTCTTGGATGAAAGATCAAGAGACACATATAGAATTCAAGGCAAAGTAAAACAAGAAGGAAATACTACGCAGTTTAACTCCCTAGGAAGAGGAAACTTCAACCCTCGCAGTGGATTTAGAGGAAGAGGATGAGGAGGAGGCATGGGTCAAGGTCAAGGTCATGTCATTTTTTATAACTACGCACAACCAAGTCACTTGGCAAGGGACTGTCAGAACCCTTGTACCACTTGTAGTTACCATAATTTATTTGAACATGTCATAGAAGATTGTCCTACATTGTTATCCAAACTTCAGGAAATATGGGGAGGGAACCAATAATTACAACTAATCTCAGCAGAACCTCGTGGAGCAGATCCTAGAGTCTTTGTTAGCACTAGAGGAGGCGCTGCTACAAGAGAAGACAGGGTGACTCCAGGGAAGATTACAGAACAATCAGGGTTTAGAAGAGCTACAGAGAAGACATAAGAGTTTCATCCAAAGAAAGAGAAGTAGACATTTGAAGAGGACAGAAAAGAGTTTGGAAGAGATCAAGCTTCTTCATCAAAGGCACAACCATAAGTGAGAGAATGTGGAATTTCCCTAGCCTTTGATCAGTCTTTTTCACCTGGAGAAGGAAAAGAGGTAAGAAGACTTATGGAATTCTTACGTACTTTCATTAACTTGATTAAGGATGAAAAATCCATACAAGAACTAAAAAATTTGATCACACAGTATGATATAGGAAGAGTACATCCTCTATTGAATAAATAAGTACATCAACTATCCAAAAATGGAAGGAAAAATAAGGAACTACACCTTAATGCTCAAATTGAAGACTATGATATAAATTATGTGGTCCTCGACTTAGGATCGAAGGTCAATGTTATGACAAAGAATAATTGGGAACTGATGGGAAAACCTAAGTTGATCTATTCCCCTATCAAGCTTAGGATGTCTAATCGGCAGGCAATGATCCCCTTTGGTAGCCTGGAACATGTCTCTGTGGACATCAATGGGGTAAGAACGTTTGTGGAATTCGATGTGATTGATACAGTTTATGATAACTGTCCTTATCCTGGGCTGTTAGGAATCATTTTGGATTGCAACAATTCCACTGTTGTTGAATTAAAGAAGAGAAAAATGACATTTGAAGGTGATGGCCTTAAGTGCATTGCACCTCTGGATCCTTATGAAGGTCAAAGATAAATATAACTTATCAGAGAAGAAAACAATGAATATGAGATAGAGAATATATATAAATTAACAACAAGACAACATGATTACATTAATCCTAAAGAAGATGGGAATTTAAGCTGGCGAAGTGATAGAGCATGCTCATCAAAATCAGAAGAAGAATGGGAGAACTGGAAGAACAAAATGTATGAATTTTCTGCATGGAGATGTGCCAGATTGACCAAGGATGTTTGATGGATTGGCATAGAAGTAAGTAACTTGGCAACATTTGATGGTTTAAATCATTTAGAACCATTCTTACTAGCATTTGAAGAAGTTGTACCAGTACAACAGAGATTGTTGGCACTGGATGAGGCTTTGAAATCTACTACAACAAGATGGTGGGGGACACATAAAAGGAACATTGCGAGATGGATATAATGTCACACTTTAATGACAATGCATTTTTCAGACAACGTCGAAGGATGTGAAGTTAGATACACAGGTCAAAGTTGTTCGAAAGACCATGTGTGAGGTTTTAAAGAGGCCTATAGCAGTATTCCTAAAGAACAGTGGGTGCATAAATTCATCAAGACATTAGATACAATGCCTATCAAATGGTACCTTCAAGCGGAACTGCACCTCACCACTTCAGATTGGTATGATATGACTCAGAACTTTATAGTTACATTTTCATTTGAAAGCCAATACCCTTTAGTAGATCAATCTCTACAAGTTGTCAAACATAAAGTATTTGAGGAGGCACCTAGCCTCCCTATTGAGCAAGCATATGATAAATGGACTGCAACTCTTTAAAAACTGCAAGGATGTTACAATATCAATGCTTATGAGGACGATGATCCTAGGAATGTGAACATCGTAGAAATGAAAGGACAAATAAACATAGAAGGACCAAGAGTTGAACTACCATTTATTGGAAAAATGATTAATAACAAGAAAATTAATATTGAAACAGAGAAAGCACCTAAGCTTGCTATTGTTGGGGATAACTGGATGATGCCACCATTGATAATATCTTTGATATACTATTAATTCATTATTGTGTTAGATCTGAGATATAATCCGCGTAGTAGGCTTAATAAAGACAAAGAATAGCTAGATCTGTGTGAGAGTGTTGCCCTGTACCCGCTTTGCATTTCCTCTGGTTGTAGACACCTCTATCCTCCAATCCCCTATAGCTACTTCAGGTGAGACTGCATCTTATTTACAGGTGTTGCTGAAAGGGCCAGTAGTTAGGGCTTGTTGGTCCGCTGTTAGAACTAAACCCTGGGTCTGCCCTTGTGCCAACAATATATTCTCTATGCATGAACTTGCTTCCTTTGTTTATGCATTCTTTTGCTTACTTCTTTATATTATGTGACATCTTACTACTTTTCCTTTTTATCTAATAATTCTAACTTTTTGGACTCTTCAACTTTATACCTCTTGCCTAAAACATTTTCCTGTTTTTTCCTTTTTTTCTTACCTTTTCTTTCTTTTTTGTCTTTACTTTCTATAGTACACTATGATACAAATTGTATGGTATACATTCTGTGTAGTTTGGACTAGTCCGCAAAATCACAATTGTCCCTATACAGTTTCATCCTACTTTCACTAACCAACCCTTCCATAACTTCTCCATCCAACTTCTCTAGTTGAACAACACCTACTTATGTCACATATATGATCATGTATGGTCCTAACCAGTGCATTTGGAGTTTCCCTGCATTTTGCAAAAACTAATTGTAATATAGTAACACTAAATCTCATGTCTAAAATTTCTTTTTCTTGATATGAATTTCTTCTTCTTGATATGACTGTCATGCCAATATTTTTCACACACTTTCTATATTGGATTATGGAAACATGCAATGAAATTCTCTTTTTATAACTCCATAAGTTCTCACAATGTCTATTATACTATGATAGAGTTTGTAATCTATGTTGACACAACAATGCACAAAATTGGTACAATAAAATCCATTGACATAAATGCTTCTTGTCCATACATCAAAATGAATGGAATTTGTCTCGTCAACTTCTTTATTGTAGTCCCATATTCCCATAATATTGTTGGAATATTTAAGTCCCAATCATCACAACTTTTGTTGCAAACCTTTGTCAATGCATGTTCCAAAATATTATATAAAGATTGTATCAAGCCATTTACCTAGGGATGGTATAGGGTATTGTTCTAGTGATGGATCTAAAACTCCTCGGTTAAAGGTGAAATATTCCTATTTATAAAGTGAGTTCCCTAATTGCTCATAATTACTTTGGGGTATCCAAACCTTGTGAATACATTTGTGAACAAAAATCACACTATTGTCTCTTTGTTTCATTCTCTAACTAGCTTTGCATTGACCCATCTAGATAAATAGTCTGTCACAGCAATAATATACCTCACTCTCGAGTCTCTATCTTCAAGATGGTGGATTAATCGACCTAGAAAATTCCATTGACAACATATCAAATTCTTCTAACATAACTTATAGGACAAAGGGAATTTCATCTCTCCTAGATGGCTTCCCAAGTCTCTTACAAATGCCACAACTCTGATAGAATTATTTATCATCCTTATGTAGGGTAGGCCACCATAATCACGTGTAAAAAATATTTTGGGTTTTTTCTTTTCCTACATTGTTCCCTCTGACAACCCCTTCATGTTCTTCTAACAATACCATATTTTATTCATGTTCCAATATGCAATGTCACATAATCATGTCTATGCCTAACTTGTATAAATTGTCTTTTATCAACTGATAGTTTGTTGGATTCACTACAATTTGCTTCTTTTGTTCTACTATAAATTTTGATGGAGCTAATCCTATGCTAAAAACTAAATTATATCTGTAAAATAGTCCTCCACCATCTTAATTGCAAATAAATGCACGACTGGAAAACTGTCATCCAAGCTCCCTGCATCTTCTCTTCACAATATGTGTGGAAAATGATCCAATCTTGAGTTAAAATTTCCTGGTTTCACATGCACCTCAAATTCATATTCTAGGAACAATAGTAACCACCTTCATATTCTCCCCCACAACAATGAAATTTTCACTAGGTATCTCAACGGAGAGTGGTCTGTATACGTATTGAAGTGAGATCCAACTAGGTAATATCTGAACTTCTGCAAGGCATATACCATCACCAAACCCTTTTTTTTATTTTGTAGTATAGTTCTTCTCTATAGATGATAATTTATTGTTGGAGAATAAAATCATATGGTATATCTCTCCATCACCTGGTTGTGCCAGCACTTCTCCCAATGCTATTGACAATGCATCAACATGTACATGAAATTCTTTACTCCAGTTACAAAAAACTAAAATTCACATAGTGACCATGTTTTATTAAATGTATCCAAACTATTTTTACATTCATCATTCCAATGATACTTCACTCTCTTATTCAGTAATTTCTCCATAGGGGTTGTGATCTACACATATCCTTTGATGAAATTTCTATAATACCCTTTATGACCTAACGTGGACTTCAAATATTTCACATATGTCGATGGTGGAAAATCAACAATTACTACTATCTTTGTAGGGTCCATTATCAATCCATGTTTAAAAACCACATGGCTCAACAAAATCCCAAAGGGAACACAAAATATTCATTTCTTCAAATTCAATGAGATCTAGTATTGCCTAAACTTATCCAACATTAAGCATAAAAGTTCAACATGATATTTCAATATACTAAATATTGTCCAGTAGTCTAGATACACTTTTAAAAACTTATGAATAAACTATTTGAAGGTTACAACATCTACTCTGGAAAATATCACTAGTGCATTCTTCAATGTAACATAGCCAGGCTTAGACTTGTTGGGCTATGCCACAGAAATTTATACATTGTAACATACCCATACTTCCAAGCCGACCATGCCAACTCCATAATAATAACAATACCATATATATAACTTTAAATAGAGAAGTGCATTTTTCCAATATACCGATTCATGTGGAAATAATAGTAAACATATACATGAAACATACATAGGGAATAGACATAAATATAACACATGTGTAATGCAAATCATGTAAATTAACACACATTTGATACTTACATTTTATATAAGATCACCAAATGCATGCAGACCTTCCACGATCCTCCTAGACTTATACCACACTGCTCATAACTTTCAGCAGTGGGTCACCCCCGAGTTGGGACTATACTCCACCTGGTTAGAGGGATTCCTAGCTAGGATGAGACAAATAAGACAATAGGAAAGATCTTTCTCTAGGATCCAACTCAAACTAACAAACTACATCCTCTCATTCCCCACATGCTCGTCCCACCCTAGGAAGTGTTCCCCTTCTATACTCAACAGTCCTTCAACTGCCCCACTTCTCTTCTAGGGCTTCAACAATAGGTCGGACGAGAAGTCTCAGAGCACTATAGCTGCAGTTGGGATCCCTCAGTAAAATCACTTCCCCAACAAAATCTCTCACCTAGAGAGAGTTTCTGATAGCCCTGACAACTCGCCTCT
>JZKD02S0701139.1:0-15200 GCA_000966675.3 Picea glauca
GGCTTACCTCAGTCCTTTAGGGACATGATTGAATTTGATGAGCCAAAGACCTTAGAAGACACTATCTAGAAGGAAAGGTATTGTTATGAGCAGTTCAAGAACAAAACATAACCTCACGATGACTGGAAGAAGAAACGTAGTTCAAGATTAAATAAAAGTGGGTTTAAACCCTCAAGATTCAAGAACTATGGGAAAGGTTCTAAGATGAGCCTTCCTACTAAACATGTATACCAGAAAAATTTCCCCTCTTGGAGTGGAAATAAACCCTTTGGATAAGCCCTAGGTAAGACTGATAAAACAAAGAGAGAACCCTTCAAATGTTGGGGTTGTGGAGAAGAACATTTGTTGAGAGACTTTCCATATAGGAAACAAAACACTAGGAGGTTCGACAACATCCAAGAGGCTACCACAATCAATGATGTGGATAGGATCATGCCATGGATTTATGCAACCTTGGATAATAAACAAGATGACCATGAAGCTTCAGTGGTGGAGATGTAAAGTATGATTTCCAGCGATCTAGTTTCCATTTTAATTGACCCTAGTTCTAATTTGAGTTATGTTTCCCCTCAAACTGCTGAGAAATGTAAATTGTAGCAAGTTAAACATGTTAAATCATGGCTGGTACAACTAGACACTAGAACCAAAATAAAAGTAATAGAGGTCATACCATCTTCCCAATTTGTTATGAGTGAATTTCCCACCCAAGAAAACCTAAACATACTCCCTTTAGGATCTTATGACTTGCTTATTGGCATGGACTAGTTGGATTCCCATAAAACTAGGCTAGACTATTACAATAAAACTTTGGAGTGTGAAAATGAATAAGGAAGAAAGATAACACTACAATGTATTCAAAATCTTTTCTCAGTGAGACAAATATCAAGACTTCAAATGAAGAAGTACTGCATAAAAGGATGTCCTTTTTATGAAATACAGGTGTTGGACTCTATTGAGGACAAAAAACCAAGCCTAAAGGACCATTCCATATTAAGAGAGTATAAATATGTGTTCCCAGAAGAGGTACGAGGTCTACCTCCAAGAAGGGATATTCACTTTTCAATAGAACTTTCACTAGAAGTGGTGCCAGTTTCTAGAACACCCTATAGAATGAGTACACCATATCTAGTTGTTCTAAAACTACATCTAAAGGAAATTATGGACAAGGGATACATCAAACCTAGTGTGTCTCCATGGGGAGCACTAGCCTTGTTTGTGAAAAATAAGGATGACACACTTAGGTTGTGCATAGACTGTAGGAAACTCAATAAGACAACAATAAAGAATAGGTATCCCTTGCCAAGGATCAATGAATTTTTCGACTAATTAAGGGGTGCTATGATTTTCTCCAAGATTGACTTGAGGTCTGGATACCATCAGGTTCGAATTAAGGATGAATACATCCACAAAATAGCCTTTAGGACAAGATATGGTCACTATGAATTTGTGGTGGTGTCATTTGGGCTAACCAATGCACCAACCACTTTTATGTGCTTAATGAATAATGTACTCAGTAGATTATTAGACATATTTATATTGGTTTTGATTGATGATATCCCAATCTATTATAATAATAGGGAAGAGCATGAAGAGAATCTCAAGTTAGTGTCTCAAGTACTAAGATAACATCATCTCTATGCTAAGTTAAGTAAGTGTGACTTTTTCCATAAACAAGTCCATTACTTAGGCCATTTTATTTTTGAAGAAGGGGTGGAATATGATCCTAACAAGATCAAATCCATTATGGATTGGCCTACCCCAAAGGATGTATCAGATACTTTATGGGCCTAACATGATACTATAGGAGGGTCATAAGAGAATTTTCCAAGATTGGTTTCCCAATCACTTCCCTTTAGAAAAAGGGATTTAAATTCATTTGGACATCATAATGTGAAGAGAGATTCCATGAGATGAAACACCTTATAAAAAATGCACCTATGCTCAAAATTGTAGACCCAAACAAGGACTCCCTTGTGTGTATAGATTCCTATAGGGAAGGACTCAGTGGAGTCCTTATGCAAGAAGAATATGTAATTTTTTATTAATCCGAAAAGTTGAATGAGCATGAAATACATTATGTGACCCATGATCTATATTTGGCTGCCATATTGCATTCTTTAAAAATGTGGAGGCATTACCTCCTAGGTAGAATATTTGTGCTTATGAAAGACCATTGTTTGTTGAGGTACCTGTTTGATAAACCAAAACTTAATGCTACACAAACTATATGTATGGATCTCCTTAGTGAGTTTGGTTTTGAAATAAAACACGTGAAAGGAAAACAAAATAGGGTGTTTGGTGCCCTTAGTAGGAGTGTGAAAGTGATTCATGTGGAAGTTGTAAGCACCTATGAAATGAACGTAAGGGAGAGAGTAAAAAATGCACAAGAAACAGATGCATTTTTCAACACTGTAAAATGGTACTGAGAGAAAGAGCCCACGGAGATGAGGTATGAAGGTTGTAAAATGTTGAATGATGGCATGATAACTTACAAGGGTAGGTTTTATATACCGAATAATGACTACTTGAAGAGGTTCATGATGGATCAACTACACAGAAGACCATATAATGGTCATCTTGGTTATCAGAAAATGATTACAGCCAGTAGGAAACTATTCTATTGGTCAGGACTGAAGAAGGACGTAATTTATTACTTGGATAAATGTCTAGAATTTCACTAGGTTAAATAAGAACAATGATATCCAACAATTTTGTTGCAGGCCCTACCAATTCCAGAATGGAAATGGGAAACCATCTCCATGGATTTCATCACCGGATTACCAAAATCAACCAAGCAGAATAATGCCATCATGGTAGTGGTGGAAAAATTGAGCAAGGATGCTCACTTCCTTCCCGTCAAGTCAACTTGGAGGGAAATAAATATTTCTAGTATTTTCATGAAATAAATATTTAGGCTGCATTTAATGCCTGAGGAGATCATATCTGACAAAGATAAGAAATCCACCTCAAATTTATGAAAATATTTAATGGCTAGTTTGTATACTAAATTATTGTTTAAGAAAGCTTATCACCCTCAAACAAATGGACAAACATAGAGGGTAAACCAAGTATTAGAGGACATGTTAAGGATGCATGTAATGCATCATCCTAAGAAGTGGGAAGACTACCTACCACTGGTAGAGTTTATCTACAATAATGGTTATAAAGAGTCATTCAGGATGAGCGATTTTGAATCCCTCTATGGTAGACAGTGAAAGATTCCAATCAACTGGAATAATCCAGTAGGTAGAATTGCAATCGGGCAGACATGTTGAAATAAATGGAACAACAAATGATTCAGATAAAACAAAATCTGAAAATAGCTTAGGATAGACAAAAAATCTATGCGGGCAGAAAGAAAACTCCTAGAGAGTTCAAAACAGGGGATCATGTGTATGTCAGAGTTAGACATAGGAAAAGTTCCTTGATAATCAGATCTTGTGCCAATATGGCACATTGGTATTGTGGACCCTTTGAAATTTTGGATAGAGTGGGACCTATAGCCTATAGCCTATCACTTCCTCCCACAATGAAGGGACATAATATTTTTCATGTTTCATTATTAAAGAAATATGTACATGATTATAATCATATTATTAACTGGTTTGTGATTCAGGTGGAACCAAAGGGAGAATTCCTTCTAGAACCTCAATGCATAATATATAGGAAGGAAACCCCACTCAGAAACATAACCATTGCATCGTTCAAGGTGCATTGGAAACACTTTGTCCCAGATGAGGGCAGATGGGAACTGGAAGATGCCATGAAACATGCATATCCATTTTTGTTTACTTCTATAAATGCATATCACGTCAACTGATAGAACATCGAGGACGATGTTCCTTTAAGGGGGAGATGATTCTAATACCCATGTTTCCCCTAGTTTGTAAATGTAACTATAATTGGCCAAGAGACTATGGAAAACTAAATATGTGTGAATGTTTGATTTGATGAACCTTTGTATAAAGGTCAATGTATGTATTTTTTGTTATTAATAGAAAATGGATAAGTGTTCAATAACTGTTGAAAGGGTTGTTTTCCATGATAGACCATGGATGCTATGAGAGATATGGTGAGGGGAAACAAGAATGGTTGAGATGAACCCCACCAAACCAATACCTTATTGGATTTAATGACTCAGAACAATCATCTGACCCAAAAATGAATTACCAGTCAAAGTGGTAGTTGGAAGTGTCCTCCTCAAGAGTTAATGAGGAGATGGGAAAGAATAATCATCTATACTACTTCCAGACTCGATCATAATTTGGATATTCAGACCCACACAACGTTTTTGAGGAAGGAAATAAAAGAGGTAATCCATGGGTAGAGGCAAAGGAGGTGAGCAAGTAGATCTGCAAATAGAGTAGAGTTGAAAAGAGACCAATCTCGGTAATAAAAAAAATCTCTTTCAACTCTTTGGTTTGAGGAAACACTGGGAGATAAGATCATTATGGGAATAACAAGTTGTTGGAAATATTTTTGTTACAAGCTTGTAAATGAGGATGATGAGTGACTATGGAAGTACTCGGGAAAACCTCCTTGCTTGGTACAGAGAAAACTGACTGTCAGGATCCCGTGGGAGGAGGAGAGTAATCTTTGTCCCTCACCGTTGTTGATTAAGATGAAAGAGTCTCTCTCAGAGCATCATGGTATAGCTCAGGGGTGGACATCGGTAAATATGTCAGGAATGGCTGTGCCTATGGTTGGGTGGAAACAAGCACCCCTTTCAACATTTGCTTCACGAACTCTGGTTTTCTGATAAGTATCTTCATACTTTGTGTATTGAAATGGAAATCATGATTAAATATATATGTGCGTGTGTGTGTGTGTGTGCGTGTGTGTGTGTGTGTGTGTGTGTGTGTCTATGAACAATTTCTGTATTGAATGATTAAGGTAGATATATGAATTATTTCGTTATGAAATCATATTTTTGAATGGTCATTTTCTTACCTCAGTTTAGCAGTTAAAGATTAGTGGGATGTAAGCTTATAATAGGGTCGGGGTAGGATTTTTAGAAATGGTTAAGTATTCTCTACCTATTGAATCTACCCTCACTGGAATTTCAACTTCAAACTCTATGGAAGGAGGGAACCTCCTTCAGACTCTTCATCATAGGACCGATGGCTAATTCCCATGTACTTAACCCATTTACGGCTAAAGGAATTAGCGAGTATCCCACAATAGTTTCTGAAGGACCATTGTGACCAAGGTCTGGTAACTGTACGCTAGGCCTGAAAGGAGTTAATCCTTTTTGGCTTCGGAGCTATGGGAGTTCATATCTCCAGAGTGTTTTGATTCCACCGTTTATAACCAGTCGAAGGAAACTGATGGTTGCAATTACCCACAAGGTTAACCGGTTCCTGGTATTTTCCTTATTCGGGACAAATAAACTTGCCTCACAATTAAACCTTGGTACATTAAGTTATCATGAAGTAACACAAACCACTGATCTGAGATTATTTGGGAGTTGTTAGGGACCTAACCTCCCTAACCCTTCATGTAGGTAGAATAATATAATTCCATGTAATAAAGGCCAATATTAATAAGTCCTAGAAATAAGGAATAATAAGTCAAATGTAAGAACACCTAATAGAAGTTTCCTCTTCTAGAAGGATCTTCCTCTAGATTGTTCTTTTTAATAGATAGATTTAGTATAAATAGAAGTAGAGGATATGAGAAATCTTGTCTTGGAGATTATTTTATAGAGTTGTTCTCCGCTAAAGGTTTCCCCATCAAAGAGGCAAGTGAATATTGTTATCAAAGTGCTCATTATGGTGTTATATTGGTGTTTCTCCGGTATTATTCTGGTATTGTTTTCGTTATATCATTGTTTCTCTACCATTTCTAGATAAAATATTTATGTTATGCATATTATTTTATAACTGGAATACTACAAGTGGTATCAGAGCACCTTCCTCAACATAAAACTGTGGGTTAAATATTTTCAGGGTAGAGACGTATTCCAAAGCCTTAAATATACAAATATCTTTCGTTGCGCACATAAACCTACATTTGGGGAGTCATACACATAGGAAATACAAGAGGTACTTAAGCGTACATTTGTTGGCCACCCTTGTAACCCCTATTGGTACCCCTTCGAGTGGTAGCGCATCAGACAACAACTGTATATGGATTAACATAGATTTGTTGAATCCCTCCATAGATAAATCAATCCTCCTCCTAACTTCTATAGTATAACTGAGAGAAACACTCGAGAAGATACTGTCTAGTACATTGGTAGTTGGGTAGTACAACTAAGGGCATAGTCTAACCTCCTTAGTGTGTTCCCTGAGATATTGGGATGAGTACTATTGTTGGAAGCCACACGTATATCAGAGATCTACAACATAGGGAAAACCATTTTATGTAGTAACCCATAATATCCTACCCTTGGGGATAGAAACAAAAACAGAATAGAAAAGATTTGTTGTCGCGCAACTATGCCTTTTGCATTCTAGATGTGAAATCACTATACATTTCTTCCTATTAAACATTTGGGAGTTCTTTCACTGCAGTATTATTCATGATGGAGTATAAGTCTGGAGGAGTAAAAAAAAAGAAAAAAAAAAAGTATAGTTGTCCCGCAAGCACACTTATTTGGGACCTATCCCACTAGGTTCCTCTTTTTTCCTTGATTCTAGTGATAACTACATTTTTAACATAATTTTTTTGTGTGCCTTTGACCCTTCTCTATCACCCTTATTTGGCCCTTATCCCATTGGATTTCCCTTTTCTCCTTGATCATAGTGGTACCTATCATTTGACACCCTTCTTCTCAATGGTCCCACCCAGCCCTCCAGACCCCTTTTGTTTCCCCTATACCNGGCTTACCTCAGTCCTTTAGGGACATGATTGAATTTGATGAGCCAAAGACCTTAGAAGACACTATCTAGAAGGAAAGGTATTGTTATGAGCAGTTCAAGAACAAAACATAACCTCACGATGACTGGAAGAAGAAACGTAGTTCAAGATTAAATAAAAGTGGGTTTAAACCCTCAAGATTCAAGAACTATGGGAAAGGTTCTAAGATGAGCCTTCCTACTAAACATGTATACCAGAAAAATTTCCCCTCTTGGAGTGGAAATAAACCCTTTGGATAAGCCCTAGGTAAGACTGATAAAACAAAGAGAGAACCCTTCAAATGTTGGGGTTGTGGAGAAGAACATTTGTTGAGAGACTTTCCATATAGGAAACAAAACACTAGGAGGTTCGACAACATCCAAGAGGCTACCACAATCAATGATGTGGATAGGATCATGCCATGGATTTATGCAACCTTGGATAATAAACAAGATGACCATGAAGCTTCAGTGGTGGAGATGGAAAGTATGATTTCCAGCGATCTAGTTTCCATTTTAATTGACCCTAGTTCTAATTTGAGTTATGTTTCCCCCCAAACTGCTGAGAAATGTAAATTGTAGCAAGTTAAACATGTTAAATCATGGCTGGTACAACTAGACACTAGAACCAAAATAAAAGTAATAGAGGTCATACCATCTTGCCAATTTGTTATGAGTGAATTTCCCACCCAAGAAAACCTAAACATACTCCCTTTAGGATCTTATGACTTGTTTATTGGCATGGACTAGTTGGATTCCCATAAAACTAGGCTGGACTATTACAATAAAACTTTGGAGTGTGAAAATGAATAAGGAAGAAAGATAACACTACAATGTATTCAAAATATTTTCTCAGTGAGACAAATATCAAGACTTCAAATGAAGAAGTACTGCATAAAAGGATGTCCTTTTTATGAAATACAGGTGTTGGACTCTATTGAGGACAAAAAACCAAGCCTAAAGGACCATTCCATATTAAGAGAGTATAAATATGTGTTCCCAGAAGAGGTACGAGGTCTACCTCCAAGAAGGGATATTCACTTTTCAATAGAACTTTCACTAGAAGTGGTGCCAGTTTCTAGAACACCCTATAGAATGAGTACACCATATCTAGTTGTTCTAAAACTACATCTAAAGGAAATTATGGACAAGGGATACATCAAACCTAGTGTGTCTCCATGGGGAGCACTAGCCTTGTTTGTGAAAAATAAGGATGACACACTTAGGTTGTGCATAGACTGTAGGAAACTCAATAAGACAACAATAAAGAATAGGTATCCCTTGCCAAGGATCAATGAATTTTTCGACTAATTAAGGGGTGCTATGATTTTCTCCAAGATTGACTTGAGGTCTGGATACCATCAGGTTCGAATTAAGGATGAATACATCCACAAAATAGCCTTTAGGACAAGATATGGTCACTATGAATTTGTGGTGGTGTCATTTGGGCTAACCAATGCACCAACCACTTTTATGTGCTTAATGAATAATGTACTCAGTAGATTATTAGACATATTTATATTGGTTTTGATTGATGATATCCCAATCTATTATAATAATAGGGAAGAGCATGAAGAGAATCTCAAGTTAGTGTCTCAAGTACTAAGATAACATCATCTCTATGCTAAGTTAAGTAAGTGTGACTTTTTCCATAAACAAGTCCATTACTTAGGCCATTTTATTTTTGAAGAAGGGGTGGAATATGATCCTAACAAGATCAAATCCATTATGGATTGGCCTACCCCAAAGGATGTATCAGATACTTTATGGGCCTAACATGATACTATAGGAGGGTCATAAGAGAATTTTCCAAGATTGGTTTCCCAATCACTTCCCTTTAGAAAAAGGGATTTAAATTCATTTGGACATCATAATGTGAAGAGAGATTCCATGAGATGAAACACCTTATAAAAAATGCACCTATGCTCAAAATTGTAGACCCAAACAAGGACTCCCTTGTGTGTATAGATTCCTATAGGGAAGGACTCAGTGGAGTCCTTATGCAAGAAGAATATGTAATTTTTTATTAATCCGAAAAGTTGAATGAGCATGAAATACATTATGTGACCCATGATCTATATTTGGCTGCCATATTGCATTCTTTAAAAATGTGGAGGCATTACCTCCTAGGTAGAATATTTGTGCTTATGAAAGACCATTGTTTGTTGAGGTACCTGTTTGATAAACCAAAACTTAATGCTACACAAACTATATGTATGGATCTCCTTAGTGAGTTTGGTTTTGAAATAAAACACGTGAAAGGAAAACAAAATAGGGTGTTTGGTGCCCTTAGTAGGAGTGTGAAAGTGATTCATGTGGAAGTTGTAAGCACCTATGAAATGAACGTAAGGGAGAGAGTAAAAAATGCACAAGAAACAGATGCATTTTTCAACACTGTAAAATGGTACTGAGAGAAAGAGCCCACGGAGATGAGGTATGAAGGTTGTAAAATGTTGAATGATGGCATGATAACTTACAAGGGTAGGTTTTATATACCGAATAATGACTACTTGAAGAGGTTCATGATGGATCAACTACACAGAAGACCATATAATGGTCATCTTGGTTATCAGAAAATGATTACAGCCAGTAGGAAACTATTCTATTGGTCAGGACTGAAGAAGGACGTAATTTATTACTTGGATAAATGTCTAGAATTTCACTAGGTTAAATAAGAACAATGATATCCAACAATTTTGTTGCAGGCCCTACCAATTCCAGAATGGAAATGGGAAACCATCTCCATGGATTTCATCACCGGATTACCAAAATCAACCAAGCAGAATAATGCCATCATGGTAGTGGTGGAAAAATTGAGCAAGGATGCTCACTTCCTTCCCGTCAAGTCAACTTGGAGGGAAATAAATATTTCTAGTATTTTCATGAAATAAATATTTAGGCTGCATTTAATGCCTGAGGAGATCATATCTGACAAAGATAAGAAATCCACCTCAAATTTATGAAAATATTTAATGGCTAGTTTGTATACTAAATTATTGTTTAAGAAAGCTTATCACCCTCAAACAAATGGACAAACATAGAGGGTAAACCAAGTATTAGAGGACATGTTAAGGATGCATGTAATGCATCATCCTAAGAAGTGGGAAGACTACCTACCACTGGTAGAGTTTATCTACAATAATGGTTATAAAGAGTCATTCAGGATGAGCGATTTTGAATCCCTCTATGGTAGACAGTGAAAGATTCCAATCAACTGGAATAATCCAGTAGGTAGAATTGCAATCGGGCAGACATGTTGAAATAAATGGAACAACAAATGATTCAGATAAAACAAAATCTGAAAATAGCTTAGGATAGACAAAAAATCTATGCGGGCAGAAAGAAAACTCCTAGAGAGTTCAAAACAGGGGATCATGTGTATGTCAGAGTTAGACATAGGAAAAGTTCCTTGATAATCAGATCTTGTGCCAATATGGCACATTGGTATTGTGGACCCTTTGAAATTTTGGATAGAGTGGGACCTATAGCCTATAGCCTATCACTTCCTCCCACAATGAAGGGACATAATATTTTTCATGTTTCATTATTAAAGAAATATGTACATGATTATAATCATATTATTAACTGGTTTGTGATTCAGGTGGAACCAAAGGGAGAATTCCTTCTAGAACCTCAATGCATAATATATAGGAAGGAAACCCCACTCAGAAACATAACCATTGCATCGTTCAAGGTGCATTGGAAACACTTTGTCCCAGATGAGGGCAGATGGGAACTGGAAGATGCCATGAAACATGCATATCCATTTTTGTTTACTTCTATAAATGCATATCACGTCAACTGATAGAACATCGAGGACGATGTTCCTTTAAGGGGGAGATGATTCTAATACCCATGTTTCCCCTAGTTTGTAAATGTAACTATAATTGGCCAAGAGACTATGGAAAACTAAATATGTGTGAATGTTTGATTTGATGAACCTTTGTATAAAGGTCAATGTATGTATTTTTTGTTATTAATAGAAAATGGATAAGTGTTCAATAACTGTTGAAAGGGTTGTTTTCCATGATAGACCATGGATGCTATGAGAGATATGGTGAGGGGAAACAAGAATGGTTGAGATGAACCCCACCAAACCAATACCTTATTGGATTTAATGACTCAGAACAATCATCTGACCCAAAAATGAATTACCAGTCAAAGTGGTAGTTGGAAGTGTCCTCCTCAAGAGTTAATGAGGAGATGGGAAAGAATAATCATCTATACTACTTCCAGACTCGATCATAATTTGGATATTCAGACCCACACAACGTTTTTGAGGAAGGAAATAAAAGAGGTAATCCATGGGTAGAGGCAAAGGAGGTGAGCAAGTAGATCTGCAAATAGAGTAGAGTTGAAAAGAGACCAATCTCGGTAATAAAAAAAATCTCTTTCAACTCTTTGGTTTGAGGAAACACTGGGAGATAAGATCATTATGGGAATAACAAGTTGTTGGAAATATTTTTGTTACAAGCTTGTAAATGAGGATGATGAGTGACTATGGAAGTACTCGGGAAAACCTCCTTGCTTGGTACAGAGAAAACTGACTGTCAGGATCCCGTGGGAGGAGGAGAGTAATCTTTGTCCCTCACCGTTGTTGATTAAGATGAAAGAGTCTCTCTCAGAGCATCATGGTATAGCTCAGGGGTGGACATCGGTAAATATGTCAGGAATGGCTGTGCCTATGGTTGGGTGGAAACAAGCACCCCTTTCAACATTTGCTTCACGAACTCTGGTTTTCTGATAAGTATCTTCATACTTTGTGTATTGAAATGGAAATCATGATTAAATATATATGTGCGTGTGTGTGTGTGTGTGCGTGTGTGTGTGTGTGTGTGTGTGTGTGTCTATGAACAATTTCTGTATTGAATGATTAAGGTAGATATATGAATTATTTCGTTATGAAATCATATTTTTGAATGGTCATTTTCTTACCTCAGTTTAGCAGTTAAAGATTAGTGGGATGTAAGCTTATAATAGGGTCGGGGTAGGATTTTTAGAAATGGTTAAGTATTCTCTACCTATTGAATCTACCCTCACTGGAATTTCAACTTCAAACTCTATGGAAGGAGGGAACCTCCTTCAGACTCTTCATCATAGGACCGATGGCTAATTCCCATGTACTTAACCCATTTACGGCTAAAGGAATTAGCGAGTATCCCACAATAGTTTCTGAAGGACCATTGTGACCAAGGTCTGGTAACTGTACGCTAGGCCTGAAAGGAGTTAATCCTTTTTGGCTTCGGAGCTATGGGAGTTCATATCTCCAGAGTGTTTTGATTCCACCGTTTATAACCAGTCGAAGGAAACTGATGGTTGCAATTACCCACAAGGTTAACCGGTTCCTGGTATTTTCCTTATTCGGGACAAATAAACTTGCCTCACAATTAAACCTTGGTACATTAAGTTATCATGAAGTAACACAAACCACTGATCTGAGATTATTTGGGAGTTGTTAGGGACCTAACCTCCCTAACCCTTCATGTAGGTAGAATAATATAATTCCATGTAATAAAGGCCAATATTAATAAGTCCTAGAAATAAGGAATAATAAGTCAAATGTAAGAACACCTAATAGAAGTTTCCTCTTCTAGAAGGATCTTCCTCTAGATTGTTCTTTTTAATAGATAGATTTAGTATAAATAGAAGTAGAGGATATGAGAAATCTTGTCTTGGAGATTATTTTATAGAGTTGTTCTCCGCTAAAGGTTTCCCCATCAAAGAGGCAAGTGAATATTGTTATCAAAGTGCTCATTATGGTGTTATATTGGTGTTTCTCCGGTATTATTCTGGTATTGTTTTCGTTATATCATTGTTTCTCTACCATTTCTAGATAAAATATTTATGTTATGCATATTATTTTATAACTGGAATACTACAAGTGGTATCAGAGCACCTTCCTCAACATAAAACTGTGGGTTAAATATTTTCAGGGTAGAGACGTATTCCAAAGCCTTAAATATACAAATATCTTTCGTTGCGCACATAAACCTACATTTGGGGAGTCATACACATAGGAAATACAAGAGGTACTTAAGCGTACATTTGTTGGCCACCCTTGTAACCCCTATTGGTACCCCTTCGAGTGGTAGCGCATCAGACAACAACTGTATATGGATTAACATAGATTTGTTGAATCCCTCCATAGATAAATCAATCCTCCTCCTAACTTCTATAGTATAACTGAGAGAAACACTCGAGAAGATACTGTCTAGTACATTGGTAGTTGGGTAGTACAACTAAGGGCATAGTCTAACCTCCTTAGTGTGTTCCCTGAGATATTGGGATGAGTACTATTGTTGGAAGCCACACGTATATCAGAGATCTACAACATAGGGAAAACCATTTTATGTAGTAACCCATAATATCCTACCCTTGGGGATAGAAACAAAAACAGAATAGAAAAGATTTGTTGTCGCGCAACTATGCCTTTTGCATTCTAGATGTGAAATCACTATACATTTCTTCCTATTAAACATTTGGGAGTTCTTTCACTGCAGTATTATTCATGATGGAGTATAAGTCTGGAGGAGTAAAAAAAAAGAAAAAAAAAAAGTATAGTTGTCCCGCAAGCACACTTATTTGGGACCTATCCCACTAGGTTCCTCTTTTTTCCTTGATTCTAGTGATAACTACATTTTTAACATAATTTTTTTGTGTGCCTTTGACCCTTCTCTATCACCCTTATTTGGCCCTTATCCCATTGGATTTCCCTTTTCTCCTTGATCATAGTGGTACCTATCATTTGACACCCTTCTTCTCAATGGTCCCACCCAGCCCTCCAGACCCCTTTTGTTTCCCCTATACCATTTTCCTTCCCCTTGTTCCAAATGGATACCACAAGATCCCAAGAACTCAATACCTTGATTGCTAACAACCACTAGAACAAAGAAGACATCAATACTATCACTTCCAACATCATCTTAATCAATTTGTCTATTGATATGATCAAGGGAAAATGTTCCCACATCGAAGACATTAAAGACCTCAAAGGGATCAAATCCACCTTTGAAAATTTCATGGGCCATTTCCAGAACATTTCCTCTTTTGAAAAACCATTTTATTAGGATGACCATGACTCTTCCCACTACCAAGTTCCCCATACTACCCATTTTTCATGAGACCTCTGCCCTCCCCGAATTGAGGTGAACAAATTTGATGGATCCAATCCCATAGGCCAGGTCACCCAAATGGAACATTATTTCTCTTTTCATGGAATTACTGATGATTTAGTCAATCTTTGTTATGGTATTCTATATTTGGATCCAGAACGATGGAAATGGTGGCAATGGAGAAAACATGCACACCAATGGTGTGCTTCTTGGACATAGTTTGTGGCTGAACTTTATGACCATTTTGACTTTGACACCCACCATTTAGGTCATTTGATAAACTTAAAGCATTATGGGTGATGCAGGAGCATCGCTCCAATCCATCTACGTGCTATCCAACCAGCACATCAAGCACACATTCAATGGAGAAGAGAGGCGTAGCCCTCTCACTTTCAAATTTCAAGCTTGAATTTAATGTATAAAATGTTTGTAAGGCCGAAGAGCCAAAGCCATGCATGTGCATAGGTTGTGATTAGAAACCATCTTTAATGGTTTTAAGGGTGAGATCTATATATGATTCGGACTAGACAACCATTCAGTGTAATTCATTGTAATTAATGAGAGTTGGTGAGGATGGAGGGAAGAGCTCGAGGAGACCCCTTTTGTAAAAATATATTTTTGTATCTGTAGGCAATTAGTCAAGACATAGTCAATAGAGAAGAATAGAACAATGAATAGGTTAGGGAGAAGAGAAGATGAATGACTTTGTTATAGTCCAAGCTCGAACACATTGTAATCAGGCATTCTTGCTTAATACAAACAGAGAAGTTTTTCCTACATGTCATTCTTTGTTTGTTGATGAATGTCTTTGTGTGGTTATGATATGCTGTAGGTGTATGTTTGTACACATTTGTAGGTCACAAACATAAGTTGTTGTTTGTTGGTTTCTTTTATTTAAGGTTTGGGTTCTTTGTGGTTTCATGCAAGAGTGCATGAAAGAGTACTGCGATCTCTGGAAACCACTGCAGGAGTGCACTTATGAATTATGTGGAATTCCAGACAAAGACGTGCCATGAGGGTGCACCAGAGGAATTCATAGACTCAAGGAGGAACCCTCAAGGTTTTTGAACACCTTGAAGGAGAAACTGTGTAGAGGAGAGCATAATTTCTGAGAATTCTGTAGAATCTCTACTCGGAGGGAATTGAGCAAAGGCACATAGTCAGTGAGGATTCTGGAGAAATCTGCGAGGAGGGCATCAAGTTGGTGCAAGTGTGCACAGAAGGAAATCTATTTCGAGTTTAGTGGGAA
>JZKD02S0701161.1:73774-89331 GCA_000966675.3 Picea glauca
GTCCTCCAACTTCGTAAGGCCATAACTCTCAAACCGTGAGGAGTTATGTGACATTCCACATACCACCAGAAATGGAATGATATGTAATATCCATATAGAATAGTATTACCTTCAAATATATCAAAAATCATACTAATATCCATCAAACAAACGTGGGTCCATTACCCAAACCTGGTTTCTCCAACTTCACATGGTCATAACTCTCTAACCGTGAGGAGTTATGTGGCGTTCTACATACCACCGGAAATAGAATGACAAGAACTATCCATATAGGATAGTTTTCCTAACAAATTATTGTCTTTCATCTCATTATTCCATAATTAATCATGGGTTCTCTTACTCTGCAAAGCGTCTTCCCGTGAGGGCTTTCACCATAAGGGGACCACTTTGGAGTTCATTCATATTTACTTCTTATAAACCATGACAAAACAAGAATGAGCCATATTTACATCAAACAATCTTGGGTCCATTACCCAAACCTTTGTGCTATGGGGCTTTCTTCAAGGTTTGACATCAATGACAACCAACCTTAATCAACATATGTAACAGACTATATATTTTTTAAAAATTTTCAAGAGAACTACTTTGAGAACAATATCGACTGTGCTTTGTAACCTTGTTTTCAGAATATAAAGTATTTGAGGTTGATCTATCGTTATCTTTGTTTGAGCTTCCCATGTGTACACTCTGTTAAAGTTCTCTTGTTCATGCTAATCGTCTTCTTTTTTATTTTATGTGATCAAAAATATGTATCTTAAACTATGATGGATGTGAGGAAATTTTTCTTAATTGTTTTAAATGTGTGAAGTGTGTGATTTCTGATCCTTTCTCGAGAAATTTCTTTAAAAAGAAAACAAAAAACATTTTCCTTTTATTTGATTGAAATATTTATGTTTATTTTATTACCAGGATGGACTTCTATAAGTCTCACATTCCGAATATTTAGAAATCCTAATAAAATCTAAAGAGTACCACCTCTATAAAAACATAGGGGGGTTTACATCCTCGTGAGGTTGTCGGTTTGATCCTAATGGATTCAAGCATCAGCATTGTATTTTTAATATTAAATTTCAGTAGACAATTGCCCAGATTAATCTTCGTGAAAAAAATTGTGCTTATCAGTCCTGCTTCAGTTGATTAGCTATTGTTTTTGTTGAGTTGATATATTTTGAATGATTGACTGTCTTTTAAGTTTGTTGAAGAAGGTAGATTTGGATCTCTGGAATTTGTATTACTTTGCTATTGTATGTTTCAATAATATGTTACATAATTTCGGTCAACAATTTTCTTATTGATTTGCTCACTTTCGTGTTACCTGCATATAAGATTTGTTCTTACTTATACTTTAAAGAAAAATAAATTCTAAGTTTCAGATACCCAATAGTGAGAATAAACTCATTTGGACCATAAATCTTAATTTCCTGTATGGTATATTGTGGTGGAAAAAAAATTATAACCTTTCTCTTTAGAGAAGCTATGCCTATCGACTTGATTTAGAGCAACCTTGATTTAGACTTAACACTGTAACTTATTGTTCTAATGATGCTCGGATTCACCCCATGATGAGTGGTTCCTCGCTTTCCAGAGTAGACTCGCCCTTAGCACTAGTCTCGATGGATAACCTTGGCGTGAGAATAGAATCAGTGTAATTTTGATGTTGCATTATTTTTATCGTACTCCTTAAAATCTACATTTATGGCCTAAACTTGATTTGCAACTTATTTTCGAGTAAATTTCGAACCCTGACTTATGTTCCCGTTGCATTAAAAGTCTTAGTCACAACCCGAGAATAGTGTTAATTGACTTCTAGTATAAGATTGAAGTTCCTCCCATCATCGTAGTCGCCATTCAAGACTGTTATGATTTCTGGCGTTATCGAGTTTTACCATTCGCTATTTCAGGATTATATTTATATCTAACTTAGGACCAGTTTACAATAAGAGAGTGGATTCTTTTTAGCTTCATATATCGATAATTGTTCCCAATTGATTTTGGTATGGGTGTCCTAGTTGGCTTAATGCATTCTTGATCTGCATCAATAAGAACAAAAATTTTGTCCTTAGTTCTCATGTTGGTCTCTAGAATCGATTGATTATTTAAGTTGGTAGTTAAGGAAGGTTATGACTTAGAATTTAATTAGTATTGAATTATATTTGTATATAAAGACTTCATATTCAAATAATTATTATAAAATTGGTGCCCAATTATATTAATAATTTAATCTTGGGTTTGAGTAAGATCTCCTTAAATGACAAGCTATGTTGTTGATAGTCAATGACTTAATAGAATTGAATTTATTTATTTTTGCTTATTGAAAAAAAATATGAAGTGAGTGAAATGACAACTTTTGTTAATATGTTAATGGGATGCATTACTCTTGTGTGTTCGATTTTGATCACCCAAAGGTTGTTAGGGGTCCTCTAGGTATGATGTTTATCTTTAGGTAGTTTTGACAACTGAAATTCCTACCGAGAAATGGAGTATTATTGTATGCTTGTGTAAAATGTATTTCAATTATGTCAATTCAGGTGACAAAAAAAAGAAATTTTTACTTTTAACCTATGTGCTTCCTTATTATTTTAGTTTACTCATAGTTATTTGACAGGTGGGTTGTTTCAATGTACACCACCAATCATGAAAAAAAAAAAAAAAATGTTTCTAATTGAAATAAAGTGGTGTTGTTTACAAACAAATACATGGCAGTGTGCTTACTATGTACAGAGCACATCGGTCACTGCAAAGGAGTTTAAAAAAAATGGCGGCGACGGGACAGTTTGGGATATAATGCAATGAGTGGCTTCATTGCAACTGATAGGAAACGCCCATATATAAAGAAATTGTGCTTAAAAAAAATTCTTCTTGTGAAGTATAGAAGAAGAAAGCAAAAAATAGTGAGGAAATTAGAGTTTTCAATACTGAAGGTAACTATGAAACTTTTTTTTTGGTTTGGGAATGCACTAAAAATTATTTGAATCAAATAGGAGAATGATTAACATGATTAATAGAATGAAATCATATACCTAAAATTTCTCCTTTGCAAATTTATATGTGATCTACAGTAATTGCCCTCGAATTTGGATCTTCAAAAAAAATCCACCCACTCTGAAGTCGTTGTTGGTAAATCTATGTTGCTTAAATATCCTTTCTAAATTTTGACAAACAAATAAAAGAATGAATGGGTTTTTTCCTTTATAAACAAAAAAAGTCAAATTCCTGCTCATTTTTCCATTGTGTATTTCAGCACATTAATGATAAAGGCATGCATTGTTTTTTTTAAGTTACATTTTCGGTGTGTTATATCGTCAGGAGAACATCGGTGTCATGTGTACATATAACGCATCGATTTATTTTCATATTAAATTTCAAAGTATTGATAGTAAATGCGCGTAAATTTTTTAACTTGCTTCAGTCACTGTGTTATATTGTTCAAAATGCACTGATGCAGGTGTAATTAATAACATATTGGGGTTGTGTGTAATTAATGATGCACCGTAAGATAGTTAAATTTGCACAATGCAAATGCAAACATCCATATTTAAAGTTTTTGGAGGTTTTTTTTTGCGGAGGAAATAACGTAGGTCAGTGTTTGATGCTTCTCTCAATTATATGCATCGATGGATTTGGTTTATCCATATGCACCAGTGCATCTTTATATGATGAAGCACACCATTGCGGGAGAGGGAGAGGGAATGGGATGGGTGGAAACGCGAAGTTGGTAAACAATTTTTTGAGAATTAGATGTTTTTGGGTTATAATTTTCAATTTCTCAGTCAAGAAAAAAGTCAAAATATTTTCTCAACCGAGAGTTGTAATATTTTTTGGACGAGAATTTAAACAAGTTTAAACTTTTCTTGACTGAGACTTTAGTTGTGGTTAGATAATTTTTCATCCAAGAAAATTTCAACTTCTTGTCCTAGAGTATTATTAAATTTTTGGTATCAAACTTTCAGACAGATCTCTCACCAGAGAGTTTAGATTCTTTTTAAACTCTCAGATGAGAGTTTTTTTTCTTTATATAAAACACAAACCGGACTCGCCAATATGTATTTGTCATTGTTGAAAGGGGAACATTCATCACACTCCTAAAACCCTCAACATTGAACTCTCAGTATTGAAAGGGGCACATCCCGCTAGTCTGTATTTGTTATCGTTGAAAGGGAAACACCATACACACTCCTAAAACCCTCACCATTGAACCATCAACATTTAAACCCTCACCATTGAACCCTCAGAATTGAAAGGGGCATGCCCCGCTAGTCTATATTTGTCACTTTTGAAAGGGGCACGCCCAACACACTCCTGAAAACATCAACATTGAAACCTGTGGCATTGAACCCTTAGCATTGAAACCCTCAGCAATGAGCACACTTAGCATAAACCTGCTCAGGCCCCTCAAAGAGGAAGGAAACAGTGATGTGAAGAGGAAGGCATCAGACCTGCATGAAGAGGAAGGCATATGACCTGCAACTAGAAGAAACGGTTGGTTAATTGACAAAAAATCCTTCCATTTTCTTGTTCAATAATGGTTCAATTTGTGACAGTTATATAACTATGCCTCCCACAAAATATCATAATTTCTACTATTGCTCATATAGATGACCACTCACATTCTATGTAAGCTCTGACCAAAACAATGTTTGCAATTCCAGCTTCAATGAAATTGAATTTCCACACTATATCACTACACTCAACACATGCATAGAAGACAATCTATTTGAGGGATATGTATTGGTTCTATACAACTCTTGTTGCATTAATAATGTCAATCCACCTTCAAACATATAATTGGTTCATGATAACCTTATTAATAGGAATGGATAGAGAACAATAGTCATCAATATTGGAAACATCCTAATACCCTGGTTCATTCCATATTTGACACTGTAGATGATTGTGCAAATAAAACCTTTGGACTTGAAACCATGACCACATTTGAGTGACGTGATGCAGAAAATTGTATAGTGTTGAACCCAAAAAACAATACTAAACATATTACCCAAGTTTAGAGTCAGTGCATACTTTCACTTGACATCAACATATCTGACTTCGTTGCATCAAACTACACATACCTTAGTGGATCCATTGAGGCCATTGTCATAATATGTCATTAAAATAATAGTTAATGTGAAATGCATCTAAAATATGAACAACTTGACAATAGAGCAATAACAATATGTCTAGTTTGTTAAAAACAAACTTGGTTTCTTTTAGTGATCATTTTTCACTATTAACCTTTTCAAGGATAACTTATATACCATCTTGCATTTAAGCAAAATAATTGTTTACATGTTGAACTGCTCATATAAAGACTTATACTTTCAAGTACAAGAATAATTAGCATATGTAGCCCTAAGTTTTATTGTCTCCATGCCCCACCTATACTACTAAACTTTCGAAGTAGTAGTTTAGATAGAGTTATATGGAGAGTTCCCTTCCACACTAAACTAAGTTGGCACAATCATTGAAGAATATCCCTAATTCATTCCTAATGTGAAGTGGATTTTTTTCTCCAACAAGAAGGCATTGACAAATCTAATTTATTAGGCTCAACCTCCCATTGAGATCTCACTTGACACATTATTCTCAGTCGTTGCTTCACTAGCAAAGAGAAGTGAATTCTTTCTCCATCATGAATTAATTGTAATATCTTGTTTCTTGAGATTAGACCTCCCACCTAGATCTCCCTTGACATAATCATCTCAGTCCCTGATTCACACCTAAATAGAAATGGAATCCTATCTTTGACCAAAATATTTAGCATTACCATTTTAAATAGTAGCACTTTTTTGACTACAAATCACTCCCTACTTTGATAAAATGTTTTCCCTATATTGACTCTTAGATACAACCCTATGCTTTATAGTATCATCAACTATATGAATCTCCACATTCTCATAGGATTTTACATCAAGAGATATATTATTCCTAGGGTATTTATTCTCGAACATAATAGAAGTAATGGTGCAACACCATCTACTACCACATGCAACCTCCATCAAGTATCTGCAACTCTACATCCATACATAAAATCATTAGCATGGAAACTTATTGCAATCATTTTCTCCCTCCCTAGATCCATTCATAAATTTAGAGGACTTATTCAAATACAAGACATGTTTTATGTCCCTATTCTTGATTTGGTGCTCTCCTCAATTGACTTCTTTTCTATAGCAACAACTCTTAAATTTTACATAGAATACCAACATTATTGTTTTGGTTTCACATAGTTCCATATAATTCATTGTTTATAGAGAGAGTCGTCATCTCATACATCATATTCTTCTTCTATGGTTTCATTCCTCAACTAGGAAAAAAGAAGGGATGATTTTATAATAAATTCAGAGGAATTATGTAGAATTCCAAGGTTACCTCCCAATGAAGGGAATTCCTCTCATCCAAACAATGCCTTTACCTTAATGGGGATCTGTCACGTTTTCAACTATTGATTTTCGTGTATCTTTTTATGTAAGCATGGTTAGTTAATTATTTAACCTTAAGGACATGTGCATTAATATTGAATTTTTTTCTCTTAGCCTTAATAATTTAGAAACTCTATTAATTCATATGTTTCTCATTGTCTCCTTGTCATTGGGTTACTTCTCGGCTCCTCTTATTTATTCAATACAATCTTCTTATTGTCTCTTTGTTTCTAGCTTTCTTTAGAATTTTTTAATTGTCGGTGGCTTCTAGTTTGAGGCTCTTGGAGACTCACCTCAAAAGTATCATTATCAAGCTAAGGGTGCAGGATACATTGATATGTGATTTCCTATTTAAGTACTACATGTCGTAAGTTCATACTCATTTTTTTTTAATACCCAACAGGTTGGTGGGTAACACTAACATTTGATGGATAAATGTGGCCTCTACCCATTTTCCAAAATATGGTGTGCTTGTTCTAAATATTAGGATACCTTTTTTCATATTTTTCATTTTAATATACAACATGTGTATTGATCTAATTGCTTACTTGATTTTCCATACTTACTACAATTTTGAATTTAATTGATCATTTTATCCTATCTTCTAATTGTAGTTTTATTTTTCAATGGAATATATATGAACAACTATACTTTTTCGAATCAAAACCAGGTTGTACCTTTTGAAAGTAATAGTGGATGGGTATGCCCTAACCCCTATCCTATTATTCAAATATATTTTGAAGTCAAGTCCCCTAATTTTTCTTCTACTGCTTCACTTTGTTATGCTAAATATGTTTAAATCCATGTACTTGAACCTATTATTGCTACTCAAAAAACACCTTCTAAATAAAAACACCAAATGGACACTTAGGTGCCATCCATGCCTCATCATGGTCCTCTAAAGAACCTTGTTGTAATTTCCAATAGTGTCATGTCTATTGAAATTTCAAATAGTAGCACTTTTTTGGCTACAACTCACTCCCTACTTTAATAAAAAAACAATCCCTATATTAACTCTTATATACAACCCTATGCTTTATAGTATCATCAACTAGATGAATATCCACATTCTCATAGGATTTTGCATCAAGAGATACATGATTCATAGAGTATTTCTTCTTGAAAATAATAGTAGTAATGATGCAACACCATCTACTAGTACATGCAACCTCCATCTAGCATATGAAACTCTACACCCATACATACACTCATTAGCATGGAAACTTATTACAATCATTTTCTCCCTCCCTAGAGCCATTTATATAAATTTATAGGACTTGTTCTAATAAAAGACATGTTTTATGTCCCTATTCTTGATGTTGGAACTATCCTCAATTGTCTTCTTTCATGTAGCATCAACTCTTAAATATTGCATAGAATACCAACATTATTGTTTGGGTTTCACACAGTTCCATATAATTCCTTGTTTATAGAAATATTCATCATTACATACATCCTATTCTTCTTCTGTGGTTTCATTCCTCAACTAGGACAAAAGAAGGGATGCTTTTAGAATAAATTCAGGGGAATTTATGTAGAATTCCAAGGTTACCTCCCAATGAAGGGAATTCCTCTCATCCAAACAATGCCTTTCCCTTAATGGGGATCCATCACTATTCCAATTATTGATTTTCGTGTATATTTTTATGTAAGCATGATTAGTTAGTTACTTAACCTTCAAGACATGTGCATTAATATTGAATTTTTTCTCTTAGCCTTAATAATTTATAAACTCTATTGGCCAAGAATAATAAAAATTATTATCTCGTCTTGAGCATTCATGCTTTTCTCATTGTCTCCTTTTCATTGGGTTACTTCTCGGCTCCTCTTATTTATTCAATACAATCTTCTTACTGTCTCTTTGTTTCTAGCTTTCTTAAGGATTTCTTTATCGTCAGTGGCTTCTAGTTTGAGGCCCTTGGAGAATCACTTCAAAAGTATCATTATCAAGCTAAGGGTGCAGGAACCATTGATATGTAATTTCTTATTTGAGTACTACATGTTGTAAGTTCATGCTCTTTTTTATTTTTTTTTATACCCAACGGGTTGGAGGGTAACACTAACCATTGATGGATAAGTGTAGCCTCTACCCCTTTTCCAAAATATGGTGTACTTGTTCTAAATATTAGGATGCCTTTTCTCATATTTTTCATTTTAATATATAACATGTATATTGATCTAATTGCTTACCTGATTTTCCATACTTACTACAATTTTGAATTTAATTGATCATTTTATCCTATATTCTAATTGTAGTTGTATTTTTCAATGGAATATATATGAACATCAATACTTTTTCGAATCGAAATCATGTTGTACCTTTTGATATTAATGGTGGATGGGTATGCCCTAACCCCTATCCTATTATTAAAAGGGATTTTGAAGTCAAGTCCCCTAATTTTCCTTCTATTGCTTCACTCTGTTATGCTAAATATGTTTAAATCCATGTACTTGAACCTACTATTGCTACTCAAAAAATACCTTCTAAATAAAAAAAAACAAATAGACACATAGGTGCCATCCATGCCTCATCATGGTCCTCTGAAGAACCTTCTTGTAATTTCTAGTACTGTTATATCTACTAAAATTTCAAATAGTATCACTTTTTTAGCTACAACTCACTCCCTACTTTGATAAAATGTTTTCCCTATATTAACTCTTAGATACAACCCTATGATTTATAGTATCATCAACTAGATGAATCTCCACATTCTCATAGGATTTTACATCAAGAGATACATGATTCCTAGAGTATTTATTCTTGAACATAATAGGAATGATGGTGCAACACCATCTACTAGAACATGCAACCTCCATCTAGCATCTGAAACTCTACATCCATACATACACACATTAGCATGGAAAATTAATTACAATCATTTTCTCCATCCCTAGAGCCATTTATAGATTTAGAGGACTTATTCAAATACAAGACATGTTTTATGTCCCTATTCTCGATGTTGGAACTCTCCTCAATTGTCTTCTTTTCTGTAGCATCAACTCTTAAATTTTACATAGAATACCAACACTATTGTTTCTGTTTCACACAGTTCCATATAATTCATTGTTTATAGAAAGATTCATCATTTCATACATCATATTCTTCTTCTATGGTTTCATTCCTCAACTAGGAAAAAAGAAGGGATGCTTTTAGAATAAATTTGGAGGAATTTATGTAGAATTTCAAGGTTACCTCCCAATGAAGGGAATTCCTCTCATCCAAACAATGCATTTACCTTAATGGGGATCTATCACTTCTCCAACTATTTATTTTCGTGCATCTTTTTATGTAAGCATGATTATTTTGTTAGTTAACCTTCAGGAAATGTGCATTAATATTGAATTTTTTTCTCTTAGCCTTAATAATTTTAAAACTCTATTGGCCAATAATAATAAAAATTATTATCTCGTCTTGAGCATTCATACCTTTCTCATTGTCTCCTTGTCATTGGGTTACTTCTTGACTCCTCTTATTTATTCAATAATGTCTTCTTATTGTCTCTTTGTTTCTAGATTTATTAATGATTTTTTTATCGTCAGTGGATTCTAGTTTGAGGGTCTTGGAGACTCACCTAAAAAGTAGCAATATCAATTTAAGGGTGCGGGATACATTGAATGAAATTTCTTATTTGAGTACTACATGTTGTAAGTTCATGCTCATTTATTTTTAATACCCAAAAGGTTGATCGGTAACACTAACCTTTGATGGATAAATGTGGCCTCTACCACCTTTCCAAAATATGGTGTACTTGCTCCAAATAGATTGATGCCTTTTCTCATATTTTTCACTTTAATATAGAACATGTATATTGATCTAATTGCTTGCTTGATTGTCCATACTTACTACAGTTTGAAATTTAATTGATCATGTTATCATATATTCTAATTGTAGTTGTATTTTTCAATGGAATATATATGAACATCAATACTTTTTGGAATCAAAACCATGTTGTACCTTTTTATAGTAATAGTGGATGGGTCTTCCCTAACCCTTGTTCTATTATTCAAAGAGATTTTGAAGTCAAGTCCCCTAATTTTTCTTCTACTGCTTCACTTTGTTATGTTAAATATGTTTAAATCCATGTACTTGAACCTACTATTGCTACTCAAAAAATACCTTCTAAATAAAAAACCAAATGGACACTTAGGTGAAATCCATGTCTCATCATGGTCCTCTGAAGAACCTTGTTGTAATTTACAGTACTGTCATGTCTACTAAATTTTCAAATAGTAGATTTTTTTTGGCTAAAACTCACTCCCTACTTTGATAAAATGTTTTCCCTATATTAACTCTTAGATGCAACCCTACTCTTTATAGTATCATCAACTAGATGAATCTTCACATTCTCATAGGATTTTACATCAAGAGATACATGATTCCTAGTTCATTTATTCTCTAACATAATAGTAGTAATGGCGCAACACCATCTACTAGCACATGCAACCTCCATCTAGCATATGCAACTCTACATCCATACATACACTCATTAGCATGGAAACTTGTTACAATCATTTTCTCCCTCCCTAGAGCCATTCCTAAAGTTAGAGGACTTATTCAAATACAAGACACGTTTTATGTCCCTATTCTTGATGTTGGAACTCTCCGCAATTGTTTTTATTTTTGTAGCATCAACTCTTAAATTTTAATTAGAATACCAACAATATTGTTTTGGTTTCACATAGTTCCATATAATTCATTGTTTATAGAAACTGTTATCATTTCATACATCATATTCTTCTTCTATGGTTTCATTCCTCAACTAGGAAAAAAGAAGGGATCCTTTTAGAATAAATTTGGAGGAATTTATGTACAATTCCAAGGTTACCTCCCAATGAATGGAATTCCTCTCATCCAAACAATGTCTTTCCCTTAATGGGGATCTATCACTTTTTCAACTATTGATTTTTGTGTATCTTTTTATGTAAGCATGATTGGTTGGTTAGTTAACCTTTAGGACATGTGCATTGATATTGATTTTTGTTTCTCTTAGCCTTAATAATTTATAAACTCTATTGGCCAAGAATAATAAAAATGATTATATCATCTTGAGCATTCATACTTTTCCCACTTTATCCTTGTCATTGGGTTACTTCTCGGTTCCTCTTATTTATTCAATACAATCTTCTTCTTGTCTCTTTGTTTCTAGATTTCTTTAGGATTTTTTTATTGTCAATGGCTTCTATTTTGAGGCTCTTGGAGACTCACCTCAAAAGTAGCATTATCAAGCTAAGGGTGCAGGATACATTGATATAGAATTTCTTATTTGAGTACTACATGTTGTAATTTCATGCTCATTTTTTTTTTAATACCCAACAAGTTGGTGGGTAACACTAACCTCTGATGGATAAATGCAGCATCTACCCCTTTTCCAAAATATGGTGTACTTGTTATAAATATTAGGATGCCTTTTCTCATAGTTTTCATTTTAATATAAAACATGTATATTGATCTAATTGCTTACTTGATTGTCCATACATACTACAATTTGGAATTTAATTGATCATTTTATCCTATCTTCTAATTGTAGTTATATTTTTCAATGGAATATATATGAACATCGATACTTTTTGGAATCGAAACCATGTTGTATGTTTTGATAAGAATGGTCGATGGGTATGCCTTGAGCCCTGTCCTATTATTCAAAGAAATTTTGAAGTCTAGTCCCCTAATTTTTCTTCTATTGCTTCACTCTGTTATGCTAAATATGTTTAAATCCATGTACTTGAACCTACTATTGCTACTCAAAAAATACCTTCTAAATAAAAACACCAAATGGACACTTAGGTGCCATCCATTCCTCATCATGGTCCTATGAGCAACGCTATTGTAATATTTAGTATGTTTATGTCTACTGAAATTTCAAACAATATCACTTTTTTGGCTACAACTCACTCTGTACTTTGATAATAAAAAAAATCCTTATATTAAATCTTATATACAACCCTATGCTTTATAGTATCATCAACTAGATGAATATCCACACTCTTGTTGGATTTTACATCAACAGATATATGATTCCTAGGGTATTTCTTCTCAAACATAATAGTAGTAATGGTGCAACACCATCTACTAACACATGCAACCTCCATCTAGCATCTACAACTCTACATCCATACATACACTCATTAGCATGTAAAATTGCTACAATCATTTTCTCCCTCCCTAGATCCATTCCTAAATTTAGAGGACTTATTCAAATACAAGACATGTTTTATGTCCCTATTCTCGATGTTGGAACTCTCCTCAATTGTATTCTTTTTTGTAGGATCAACTCTTAAATTTTACATAGAATACCAACACTATTGTTTTGGTTTCACACAGTTCCATATAATTCATTGTTTATAGAAAGAGTCATCATTTCATACATCATATTCTTCTTCACGTAAATGTGTTGAACCTGCATAGAATAGATCTAGATATAAAATACCACATATAAGAGAGGAATTGAGAAAGAAGAAGCAAGAGAGAAAGAATGGAAGAATTAGCATTAATCGTAATGAATAATGAATAATTTACACATGATATACTTTGTATAACTCAACCAATGCTTACTGGAGGTGAAGAAAATGCACCATAGTCGTGGTATAGAGTGATCTAGACACACACCAGTAGTTACGGGAGTGAACTACCACCTAGTCTAGTCTCTCGAGAAGTTACGGGAGTGAATTGCCACCTAGCTGAGTTAACTAGTATATCAGTCTTCAGTTAACTAACTAAAACAGAGTGAAGAGAAGAGAAGATCATGGAATCATGGGTAATGCACTAGTCTAGTGATGATACCAAGGATAATGCACATTATCTGGTGATGATCCCAATGTTGCATGGTGACAAAACCAATGCAGCATCTACACTCCAATCAACTACTCAACCTGAAGTGAAAACTGAAGAGAATATTCTCCTAGAGGAATATTCTCCCTAAACTTTAGGAGACTAGATAAAGACTAATAAACATAGGAAAAATAAATCCTAGGTGTGTGTCAAGTAACTCCAACACCCCCCTGAACATCACTATGGTGAAAATAAAGAATGGGTCCCGTCAATGAGGGCATGTTAGGTACCCAAATACAAAACATACATTGAAATAAAGTGAGGAAAGAGGGAAAACCTCATGGGAAAAACTCCCCCTCAAGGTACAATGTATGTAAAAAGAAGAACAGACAGTTTCTAGGTAATTGTTTCCTTCACTCTAAGAAGACTTTGCAGAGAATGGAACTTTTTCTCAGTGAAGGTCTTGGTGAAGATGTATGTTGTATGTTCTGCTTAAGGAAAGAACTGTAGGCCGATGATCCCCTCGTGTACTAAGTCCTGGATGTAGTGCACGTGGATCTTGATGTGCTTCGTTCATTGCCTATGAACTGGATCTCTGCAGAACTTCAGAGTACTCTGGTTGTCACACCAGATGAAGATCGGTTGATGAAACGGAATGCCCAACTCAATGAGAAAATGTTGTAGCCACATAGCATGGATGGTTATGTTAACTACCCCTCTATACTTTGCCTCAGTTGAATAAATAGCAATAGCAGCCTACTTCTTTCTCTACCAAGAGATAGGCTCGAAACCAAGACTGAGTGAGTAACTAGATGTGGACTTGTGATCAGTATGATTTCCAGCCCAGTCAAAATAAATGAACTCGATGAGATCTAATGTATATTCTACTACATAATGAATCCCAAAGGTGATGGTGCCTTGTACGTATTGAAGGATACACTTTGCAGCCTTCCAATGTAGCTCATGTGGCTCCTACATGAACCTGGAAACTGCACCAACTACATCGAAGAGGTCTAGTTTGGAGTGTGTGAGATACAACAAGCTCCCCACTAGTTGTTTGCATAGTGTGTTGTCAGCCAGTGGAGTTTCCCCACCATCCTCAAGTTTGACTCCTGAGAGGAAATGAGTAGGAGCAGACTTGCAATCTGTCATGTGAAATATCTCAAGGATATCTCGAGCATACTTGGCTTGAGACAATTTGATGTTGGATGCATCCTAATTGATCTCGAGTCCAAGGAAGAAGTGTAGCGGACCCATGTCTGTCATCAAAAACCTATCATGTAGAATCATCTTGACTACATAAATCGATGAAATTGAGCAACCGGTGATCATCAAATCATCAACATATATATCTAAGAGTAGAAGTGAATCAGTCGTCCTGAGCATGTAGACATTCGGGTCTGATTTACAACATACAAAGTTTTGTGATAGCAGGTAGGAGTCCATATTGGCATAACATTCCCTCGGAGCCTGCTTGAGGCCATAAAGAGACTTCTTCAATCGACATACGAAAGATGAATCCTGCATAAATCCCTGGAGCTACTCCATATATGTTGGAGTTACTTCACACACACCTAGGATTTATTTTTCTTAAGGTTATTCCTTGTTTATTAGTCATAATTAGTCATTATCCCTATATTTTAGGGGAGAATATTCTCTTTCAGTTGACACTTCAGTTTGACTAGTTGCGTTGAGTTTATATGTTGCATTGATTTTGTCACCATGCAACATTGGGATCATCACCAACTCACTACTCATTGTTCAGTCAGTTAACTGAAGACTAGTTGACTAGTTAACTCAGCTAGGTGGCAGTTCACTCTCGTAACTGCCTGAGAGACTAGAATAGGTGTTAGTTTAATTTTGTAACTACTGGTGTGTGTCCAGATCAATCTAGACCACCACTATGGCTCATTATTTACTCATTTATTCTATATATATTGTAAATTATTCACTCTTTGAGTGTGGAATACAATTAATGAGAATTCTTCCATTCTTTCTCTCTTGCTTCTTCTTTCTCAATTTCTCTCTGCAAATGTGTGTATCATTGTTTAGCTAGGTCTATTGTGTGCAGGTTCAACACATTTACAGGGTATCAGAGCTAATGGAGTGCTAAGCAAAAGCTACACCAAATCATTTTTTGCATGTACAAAATATTGAAGACAACAAAAGATGGAGTATTCACCAGAAATACTTCTCATGCCTCATAACTATTTGAAATGGAAGCCAAAAATTTTGCTTTTGCTAAGATTCAAAGGCTTATACCAAATAACCATGGCAATGGAAGTAGAGCTTGATTTTTTCAATGAGAAAAATGACTTTCTCAATAGACAAGATATGGCCATAGGAAGTATCAGCATGTATGTTTCTCC
>JZKD02S0701161.1:103130-127305 GCA_000966675.3 Picea glauca
AGTTTGCAGAGAAATAAATCACAATAATTGTTGAGGCTAAGGAGGAAATAAACGCCTAGGAGAGAATTCCTTGCTGGGCAGAGAAATGATCCTACAGTTATTATCCATGCACATGAAAGTAGGGAATTTGAATCTAAATATTTAACACCGGAGTGAAAGACAGTCGATTCGGCTCCTGGCCGACTGCTCAGGCACAGACTAATAACTTAAAGGATAAAGGAACAGATGATAAAAACACATTTTTTCTTGTATTAGAAACAATAAAAAAAACACAGAGAAGTCAATTACATTCAGAGTTTGGGTTTGCCATTGGAATCAATCAAAGGTACAGTGAGCATAAGGTTGGGATAACTTTGAATTCTCTGATCATAAAACGTTGGGCTCTTCAAGAAAAAATCGTTGAAAGAAGAAAATGAAATATCTAGATAGTATTATGCTGAATAAAACATAAACTTTAACACAATAGAAGTACCTTAAATGAAGGCGCGGGAACATAATTTAACTACCCTTAAACCAAATTTCACAAGCGTAAATTGCTAGAACAGAAAATTAACTAATTTTTAACACAATGACGCACCCATGCTTTCAATGTTAGAGAGATGCATATATAGGGAATTTAACTACCATTCAATACAAATATACACATGTGCATCATAGCCAAATGTGAATGTTACGAAGTCGTTGTTCCGCACACGCTCCGTCTGGCTCTTGCTTGACAACTGATGTGACCTCACTGGTACCTCCCAGCCAATGTTAGGGGTACTCTTCTTCCCCCTAATCCCCCTAAACCGCAAAGGGGCCACGTACACAATACCAGAGAATGCTAGCTCCCAACTCGCCTCACAAGGTCGAACTACCACTTGTTACCTGAGTTGGGTATGCCAACTCCCACAAACGAAATTTCAGTCAAGATGAAATTTCAACAACATAACGTTACGCAATCCAAATGTGATCCATACTCCTCCTCCGCCATATCTTTTATAGATTTTGTCAGTCATTAGTTTGTCAAACCCTCATTAGATTTCTTTTTCATTTATTTAATTAGGAAAACCTCCCCCCTACACATGTCACTCAATCCCCTAGTTGCACCAGAAAATCAATTTTATTAATTAATTAAATATTCCTATTTTCCTCACCCACCTAAAAGTGTTCCTAAAAACGCTCATCGGTGTCCCAATATTCCCTTACAATTCTTAAATGACTTACGTCTTACTTAATTCCTAGTTGAGTTCATAAATAGAAAGTCTCAAAGGCTAGATTCCTTACTATGTTGGACATTCCCCTTTTTCTTTAAGTTTCCCCTTTTCTTTAAGTTTCATTTTCTTTCAAGTTTCCCCCTTTTTCCTTTTTAACTAAAAAACAATTTAGCAAGTGTAAATAAAAACAACCATTTACCCTTTTAATAAATTTAATCCTCCATTATAATTTTTACTTTAATAATTAAAGTTTGAATTTCTTACCCCCCTTCTTGTTACATGTTTATTTAGTTTTTCTTTATCCACAAGTTATACTTAGACCTAGGTTTTAATTTCACTAGGTTGGGCAACAATTTTTAAGGGAACTTTTAGTTATTAAAATTTACTCATACCATCATCTATTGTAAGGCCGACTAGGTCCTAAGGAGGCATAGTTTTCTAGTCACTAGGTTTATTAAGTTATCATAGTTAAAATCACGACATGCCCTTCAGGACGCACTACGTGCTCCAAGGTTTCCACCGGCCTCTTTTTGTTTTCTTTGTGCAACATGCCCTTCAAGATGCACTACGTGCTCCAAGGGTGTCACTCGCCTCTTGACTGAATTTAGTAGATGTCAAATCTCTGGAGTCAATACTCCATCAAGTGATCTTGTGGGACACTAAGGACCATGCCTTATTGCACGTCCCTTAGAATAATCATGAGCAACTGTCACAGTCTACCCTCACGGCATCGCGGGTCTATAGAACTAGGTAATCATTAACCTACAGTTTGATCCGTGGTGGAAGTGCTAGTAGGATATGGCAGGGTTGTTGCCACACCTCTCACTCAATGTATCTAGTTTTCATGCATGACCCCTTTACTCCAAATGTGAGTCTGGTCGACAAGCTATCATCAGCCTACATCCATCAACGAATCATGTCAGCAATAAAAATCAACATCATAATATCTAATCATATATACATGT
Organism: Picea glauca; assembly: GCA_000966675.3. Taxonomy (NCBI): domain Eukaryota; kingdom Viridiplantae; phylum Streptophyta; class Pinopsida; order Pinales; family Pinaceae; genus Picea; species Picea glauca. The sequence goes on from JZKD02S0701161.1 coordinate 105,292, forward strand.
GTCACATCAACAACATTCAAACCCTAACATTCCACTCCCTAACTCGATCTGGAGTCTAAGGAGTTTCATCGATGCCTTGGCATACTCAACGTCCAAAGTACTGCACACTTTGGAGAACTCAGTCAATAGCATCCGTCGATGTAAATGCAACAAAATAAAATATCATCAAATCCACAATATCTCATAATCATAATCACAACAACCAATAAAGAACCGGATCACTTGCACACAAGTGTCCTCAAAGAATAATTCCACTCAGTGTGCATAAGAGAGGGATGTTACATTTTTGCATCATCAACCAAGCAGAGTCTCATTTATATCCTTTGCAACTGGACACCTTATACCCAGGAGGGAACATTCCCCTGAGTGTCCATCTCCCGCATGCACCTCCTTGCATTGAACATAGGTATGTTTCACTACTGGAACTAGTTTTTCTTACTTTCGACTCTTGTTTCCTCCTCTATATCATAGCATTCATTTGACTATGAAAAAACAAAAAATGACAGGTGGGAAGGGAGTATTGTCTTATATTGGTAGCAGTCGTGTTACCTTTGAACAGAGCACAAAATTGTTGAGTCCACTTGTCATCATAATTTTGATTTTAGCATGGCCTTAGGAAGATGAGATCATTACAGAGAGTTTACTCCCCCGACTGGTTACTCTTCCAGTCCCTATGGAGAGTTTGATTGATGCCTCATGCATCTCATGGTTTTATCATCGATTCTATGCTACCAGAGTCTTCCATGTGTCTCATGATCTTGTTCAAAGGATGTCTATAAACCTATGTCAGTCATTCCTCAGAACTCTTGACTTTGCATGTCAGCCATACACTCAGTCTGTATCAAAATTACATGAATTTGTAGTCCTATTGCTCACCCTAGTCCTAATTTCTTTATTGGTAGGTAACCTTGAACCCAATAGTTGACATTTCATCATTGGTCATTGACTGGGTGGTTTCCCTTGTGTTCGACAGAAAAACATCTATTCACACATTGGGATTCATGCAATGTCTTGGATTCCATTAGCCTTATTGGTCGTTTCCTCACCTTTGTCAGCATATTTCCTCATTGGTTGTTATTCAAAGTGTCTTTTTCGTGTACCACTTGCACTTGGCACACATGAAATATGCACAGGGTCATTGGTTCGTGAACATGTTCTTTGTCTGATTTCCTCCAAATCATCAAGCTCATGTTTTGTACCTCATGTTGAATGATGAGAGATGCCTTAATTCTCTCCTTTTAGTGGGTCTCCTTCCAATGAATTCAACTCATCTATTCTAAAAACTAGACCTAGAGTCTTATGAGTACCTATAATCTTACAGTCATTAGTGGTAGGTTCTCTCGCCATTGACAGTTGGGAATACATCAATGTATCATGATCGATGGATTCTTCAAGTGTTTGACCTCGACTCCTTTATTCACACTTGTAAGAATGTACTCGATGCCTTGATACCTACTTTCATTGTTGGTAGGTTGTATCATGTTTGTTAATGGTATACCTCAATGAATGATAATCAAACAAAGTCTCATTATGTTCGACCTCAACTCATTTATTCACATGATGTAGACTTGCACCTTTGGCGGATTGTGTAGAAGACTTGAAGACATCAGTTTGTAGACACAGCTTTCCTAATTTGTTACTACCTTTTCATTGGACCAGTACATGTGTGACTTCAGTGATCATGGGATATTAGATTGTACTCCATTGTATACATATATCTTCAGATTGATTTTGAGACTGGTGTTATTAGGCCTCGTTCGTGACCATGACATCCTTTGGCATGTAACCACATTTGTATTTGCCTATTCATGGCCATGGATAGTTGTTTGGTATATTTTCACATGGATATGTAGTGTAATTCAAATTGTCATCCATGTATGCAAAGTCAATACAGATTGTAATGAGAAACTAGTTCTTCTAGTCAGGTCCCCATTACTCCACTTCTGGGTTTTTATAATGTATTTCGGCCATCACAGATACTCATCTGACCTCACACATTAGGGGGCATCTGTTATAGAAAGATTTTCCTCACCCCGTGCAATATTTCACAGAAGGCCTTTTTCCATTTCCCTATGTAGACTTGAAGTCCATTTTTTGCAAATCCTAGAGCTAAGAATATAATTTTTCCACATATACACACCTTGCCTACTATACAGCATGCATATATGTAGGTTTCACCACTATAGCCTGTGTACATCGGTAAATGTGCCCAAAATTGAAAAATGGTTTCGAGTTTTCATGTCACGTCACGTGATCAATGATCCTTGGCCTTCCATATACTAGAAATGTTCCTACTTTTCCCTTCAGTTCCATTTGAAGGATATAAATGGGCCAAATCCGAGATATGGAAAAGGAGAGAAAGAATTCAACTTTGAGAGCAAAGTTACTCTAGAGAAATTATTCACTTCACATTGAGTATGCATCCCTTTTTCCTTTAAGTCTGAACACAATGTTCAACCCCCAAGCTCTTCCCTTACTAATTGAGAGCTTCATTGTCTCTCCTATATGAGCTTTCCTTTGGTGGACGATTGAAGTGGTGGAGGCCCAGCTGAAAGGAACTTAGTTTCTTTTCTCTGAACCATGTCGACACAAAATTATGTAACTCATCCACTTATGTTGATTATATCTTAATAGAAATACTCTTTTATCATCCAATTAATATCTCGCAAATATTTGAATTATTATTCTATGGGCATATTTGTTATGAATGTTGATGAATTATTCTATTGAATGTGCTAACATCATATATTATCACCATATGCTTGCATTGCTTAGTTCTTGAGGACGAGTTGTAGGTATATTTCTTTGAGTCAAGTGCTCAACGGTGGACTTCATCGAACATTTGGACGAGGTAGGCCTATTATCTTGTCTTGTTAGCATATTTTCTTATATAGCATACTTGGTATTAGAGTTGATTTCTGCAGTCATTTCCATTTATTGCGGTTTACCCCTAGACATAGAGAGATTTTCCTTGTAACACCAAGAAAATATTTATGGAGGGACATTGTTTAGTGGCAATGAGTGCAATAGGAGGCTCCTCAAAATCAGATCTAGTCCTCCTAGTATCAGTTGAATCATCAACAAGATTCCCTGTATCCTGAAGAGTAGTCTGGGCCCACTTGGGCCTCTGTTTTGGCTCTACATCTACATCTATATGCATTGACTCTGTATCTGATTGTATTGACTTTGTATCTGGATCATTTGAATTCAATGAATCAGAACTCTTGTCTAAATAAGATTCGGCATGTGCATGCACATCTTCTCAGACAAGTGGAAGACTGAAGGTGTATGCATGCGGTTGTTGAGGTACATGCGAGACACTTTCCTCAAATTAGACACTACACTCAATGATGAGACGATCCAAGGAAATATCAATAAGTCTGTATCCCTTCACATCATCGGGGTATCCAACAAAATTACACTCAGTTATATGTGGATCAAATGCCTTCCTCTTTTCGAAGGGAATCTGGGCCCATGCACGTGAACCGAAAATACGAAAGTGGGTCACTTCCGGTTTGAGGCCACTCCAAGCCTCATAGGAGGTCTTATCCTTGACAGATCTATGGGGAGATCTATTTTGGATGTAGGTTGCACAATTAAGTTCTTAGGTCCATAGTCTATGTGGTAGTGACTTTGCATGTAGCATGCAAGATGCCATCTCTTTTAGAGATCTATTTTTCCACTCAACAACTCCATTTTTTTGCAGAGTATAAGAAACTGTGTGTTGTAACTGAATCCCTACCTCATGAAAAATATTTTGAATATCATGATTGACATACTCTCCCCCATTACCAGTTCGGGGGATTTTTATTTTCTTTCCGGATTGTGTCTCAACAAGGGCTTTGAAATCTTTGAGGTGTTGAAAGACCTCGGATTTTTTCCTGAGAAAGTAAATCCATGTGAAACATGAGAAATCATCAACAAAAATGAGAACAAACCTTTCTTTGTGGATTGATGGATGCAGAAAAGGACCCGTGAGGTCACTATGGATCAGATCTAAAGGAGAGGAAGCTCTCTGAGTCTTTCCTTTGTTGAATTTCTCTTGAGGGTGTTTTCCAAGAACACATCCCTCACAAATTCCTTTGGAGAAATGGATGTCTAGTAGACCATCAACCAATATTTGCTTGCTAAGTTGTTGCATATATATGAAATTCAAATGCCCGAGCATTTTGTTCCATATCCTACTACTTTCATCAGCATGGGTAAGCAGTAAAGTATAATCTGGTTCAAAAAATTCATAAAATGTATACAATCTAGATTGATGATTTACCTCACCGATAGAAACCCTGGAATTGGTTTTCATGTCATAGATGTCCACTACATCAAGTGTGAATATAAATTTCTTTTCGGTTTTGTAATTCATCATCTTATACATAGAGAGAAGATTGACGAAAATTTTGGGAACGTGCAACACATTCTCGAAGCTTCCATCGGTGAGTTCAATCCTTCCTTTGTCGGTGACCTCGAATGGAGATTTGTCCCCCATCAGAATAGGAGGACCTTTGCATGCATCCAATGAAGAATATACTACATTTGTGGCATCCATGTGAGGTTATTCTCTTGAATCTACGATCCAAGCATTGGGAGAGGAGTAGATGGAAATCAAAGCATGGATAGAATTTCCTTTCTTGAAATTATGATCTTCTGGTTTCTTCTTCTTGGAACCCTCGGGGATGCAATATCCAAGGTTATTTTAATCAATTATTTGAGTCATTAGATCTATTTTTTCTGCATGCATGAGTATTCTGGAAGGAATACTTTATGGCAATATGTGCATTTCTCCCCTTTTCTTCCCTTTCCACCTTTGGATTTGAAGGAATCAATGAAGGGTTTTGAGTAGCCTTCCTTCTTCGGATTTGCATGAGCTTTCCTTTTGTATTTATATTTAGATTTATGATATTGATGGATGACATCTTGCAAAGTAAGTGCATGGGCCTTTGGGCCTTTGATTTTTCCCATATTGATGAGCTTAGTTTTCTCTTGTGTCAGGGATTCGATAAATTCCTTAAGAGAAGGCATCTTCCAGGTGGGTCTAGAGGAGAATTTGATTGAATGGAATGTGGATATGAACACAAAGAATTCTCGAGCAATTTTGGATCGAATGGTGAGAACCATTTGTTTCTCCTCAAATTTATCAACCCCGCAAGCTTTGAGTTGTGACAATAAATCTTTGTATTTTGTAAAGAAATCTTGGAGATTGTTGAAGCTTTTTGGATCCAATGTGAGAAATTCCACCTCAAGAATGTGTCCCTCATCTCATCTTGTTTTCCAAATATCCCTTCTAATGTGTTTCAGGCTTCATTGGCGATTTTATAGGAAGATATGTGAAAAAGGAGATCGGTAGAGATGAGACCGCAAATTGTTTTGACTGCTTCATCCATTCGATTTAAATACTTGGATTTTTCTATGGATGATGTCAGTTTTGTCTCTGTATTAAAGGTTAACCTATACAATCCTATGTTTCAGAGATGCATCATTATTCTCTCCTTCCATGAAAAGTAATTGTAAGGTGTAAGAATGAATTCTTTTGGGAATTCCATTTTTCCACTATCTTCAATCTTTGGTACCTGCAAAAATAATTTGGTGTAGCTTTTTCTTAGCAGTCTGTTGGCTCTCATACCATGTAAATGTGTTGAACCTGCACAAAATATATCTATATAGAAAATACCACACACATTTTCAAAGAGAAATTGAGAAAGAAGAAGCAAGAGAGAAAGAATGGAAGAATTATCATTAACCGTAATGAATAATGAATAATTTACACATGATATACTCAGTATAAATCAACCAATGTGCAATGGAGGTGAAGCCAATGCCCCATAATGGTGGTCTAGAGTAATCTGGAGACACACCATCAGTTACGGGAGTGAACTGCCACCTAGTCTAGTATCTCGGGCAGTTACAGGAGTGAACTGCCACCTAGCTGAGTTAACTAGTCTACCAATCTTCAATTAACTGACTGAAATAGAGTGAAGTGAGGAGGAGATCAGGGAATCATGGTTAATTCTCTAGTATAGTGATAATACCAAGGCTAATGTGCATTAGTTGGTGATGATCCCAATGTTGCATGGTGACAAAACCAATGCAACATCTAGACTCCACTCAACTAGTCAAACTGAAGTGAAAATTGAAGAGAATATTATCCTAGAGGAATATTCTCCCTAAACTTTAGGAGACTAAATAAAGACTAATAAACATAGGAAAAACCTTAGGAAAAATAAATCCTAGGTGTGTGTGAAGTAACTCCAACACTTATGTGGTTTCATTCCTCAACTAGGACAAAAGAAGGGATGATTTTAGAATAAATTCGGAGGAATTTATGTAGAATTCCAAGGTTACCTCCCAACGAAGGGAATTTCTCTCATCCAAACAATGTATTTCCCTTAAAGGGGATCTGTCACTTTTCCAAATATTGATTTTTTTGTATCTTTTTATGTAAGCATGATTAGTTAGTTAGTTAACCTTCGATACATGTGCATTAATATTGAATTTTTTCTCTTAGCCTTAATAATTCATAAACTTTATTGGCRAAGAATAATGAAAATTATTATCTCATCTTGAGCATTCATACTTTTCTCATTGTCTCCTTTCCATTGGGTTACTTCACGGCTCCTCTTATTTATTCAATACAACTTTCTCATTGTCYGTTTGTTTCTAACTTTCTTTAGGATTTTTTTATTGTCAGTGGATTCTAGTTTGAGGCTCTTGAAGACTCACCTCAAATGTAGCATCATCAAGCTAAGTGTGCAGGATACACTAMTATGTAATTTATTATTTGAGTACTACATGTTGTAAGTTCATGCTCATTTTTTTAATACCCAACAGGTTGGTGGGTAACACTAACCTTTAATGGATAATTGTGGCCTCTACCCTTTTTCCAAAATATGGTGTACTTGTTCTAAATATTAGGATTCTTTTTCTCAAATTTTTCATTTTAATATGCAACATGTATATCGATCTAATTGCTTACTTGATTTTCCATACTTACTACAATTTGGAATTTAATTGATCATTTTATCCTATCTTCTAATTTTAGTTGTATTTTTCAATGGAATATATATGAACATCAATACTTTTTGGAATTGAAACCATGTTGTACATTTTGATAGTAATGGTGGATGGGTATGCCCTAACCCCTATCCTATTATTCAAAGAGATTATGTAGTCAATTCCCCTAATTTTTCTTCTATTGCTTCACTCTGTTATGCTAAATATGTTTAAATCCATGTACTTGAACCTACTATTGCTACTTAAAAAAAACCTTCTAAATAAAAACATTGAATGGACACTTAGGTGCCATCCATGCCTCATCATGGTCCTCTGAACAACCTTGTTGTAATTTCTAGTACTGTCATGTCTACTAAAATTTCAAATAGTAGCACTTTTTTGGCTACAACTCACTCCCTACTTTGATAAAAAAAATTCCCTATATTAACTCTTAGATACATCCCTATGCTTTATAGTATCATCAACTAGATGAATCTCCACATTCTCATAGGATTTTACATCAATAGATACATGATTCCTAGGGTATCTCTTTTTGAACATAATAGTAGTAATGGTGCAACACCATCTGCTATCACATGCAACCTCCATCTAGCATATGTGACTCTACATCCATACAGACACTCATTAGCATGGAAAATTAATTGCAATCATTTTCTCCATCCCTAGAGCCATTTCTAAATTTAGAGGACTTATTCAAATTTAAGACATGTTTTATGTCCCTATTCTCGATGTTGGAACTCTCCTCAATTGTCTTCTTTTCTGTAGCATCAACTCTTAAATTTTACATAGAATACCAACACTATTGTTTATGTTTCACACAATTCCATATAATTCATTGTTTATAGAAAGATTCATCATTTCATACATCATATTCTTCTTCTATGGTTTCATTCCTCAACTAGGACAAAAGAAGGGATTCTTTTAGAATAAATTTAGAGGAATTTTTGTAGAATTTCAAGGTTACCTCCCAATGAAGGGAATTCCCCTCATCCAAACAATGCATTTACCCTAATGGGGATCTATCACTTCTCCAACTATTGACTTTCGTGTATCTTTTTTATGTAAGCATGATTAGTTAGTTAGTTAATCTTCAGGAAGTGTGCATTAATATTGAATTTTTTTCTCTTAGCCTTAATAGTTTATAAACTCTATTGACCAAGAATAATAAAAATTATTATCTCGTCTTGAGCATTCATACTTTTCTCATTGTCTCCTTGTCATTGGGTTACTTCTCAGCTTCTCTTATTTATTCAATACAATCTTCTTATTGTCTCTTTGTTTGTAGCTTTCTTTAGGATTTTTTTATTGTCAGAGGCTTGTAGTTTGAGGCTCTTAGAGACTCACCTCAAAAGTATCATTATCAAGCTAAGGGTGCAAGATACACTAATGTGTAATTTCTTATTTGAGTATTACATGTGGTAAGTTCATGCTCATTTTTATTTTTTTTTATACCCAATAGGTTGGAGGGTAACACTAACCTTTGATGGATAAGTGTGGCCTCTACCCCTTTTCCAAAATAAGGTGTACTTGTTCTAAATATTAGGATGCCTTTTCTCATATTTTTCATTTTAATATACAACATGTATATTGATCTAATTTCTTACTCAATTGTCCATACTTACTACAATTTGGAATTTAATTGATCATTTTATCTTATATTCTAATTGTAGTTGTATTTTTCAATGGAATATATATGAACATCGATACTTTTTGGAATCGAAACCATGTTGTACCTTTTGATATTAATGGTGGATGGGTATGCCTTGACCCTATCCTATTATTCAAATATATTTTGAAGTCAAGTCCCCTAATTTTTCTTCTACTGCTTCACTCTATTATGCTAAATATGTTAAAATCCATGTACTTGAACCTACTATTGCTACTCAAAAAATACATTCTAAATAAAAACCCCAAATGGACACTTAGGTACCATCCATGCCTCATCATGGTCCTTTGAAGAGCCTTGTTTTAATTTCGAGTATTGTCATGTCTACTGAAATTTCAATAGTAGCATTGTTTTGGCTACAACTCACTCCCTAGTTTGATAAAATGTTTTCCCTATATTATCTCTTAGATACAACCCTATGCTTTATAGTATCATCAACTAGATGAATCTCCACATTCTCATAGAATTTTACATCAAGAGATACATGATTCCTAGGTTATTTCTTCTCGAAAATAATAGTAGTAATGATGTAACACCATCTACTAGCACATGAAACCTCCATCTAGCATTTGAAACTCTACATTCATGCATACAATCATTAGCAAGGAAACTTATTACAATCATTTTCTCCCTCACTAGATCCATTCCTAAATTTAGAGGACTTATTCAAATACAAGACATGTTTTCTGTCCCTATTCTTGATGTTGGAATTCTCCTCAATTGGCTTCTTTTCTGTAGCATCCATTCTTAAATTTTACATAGAATATCAACACTATTGTTTTGGTTTCACACAATTCCATATAATTCATTGTTTATAGAAAGAGTCATCATTGCATAAATCATATTCTTCTTCTATGGTTTCATTCCTCGACTGGGGCAAAATAAGGGATTAGTTTAGAACAAATTCGTAGGAATTTAGGTAGAATGCCAAGGTTACCTCCCAATGAAGGGAATTCCTCTCATCCAAACAATGTCTTTCCCTTAATGGGGATCTGTCACTTTTCCAACTATTGATTATCATGTATATTTTTATGTAAGCATGATTAGTTAGTTAGTTAACCTTCAAGACATGTGCATTAATATTGAATTTTTTTCTCTTGGCCTTAATAATTTATAAACTCTATTCGCCAAGAGTAATAAAAATTATTATCTCATGTTGAGCATTCATATTGTTCTCATTGTCTCGTTGTCATTGGGTTACTTCTCAGCTCCTCTTATTTATTCAATACAATCTTCTTATTGTCTCTTTGTTTCTAGCTTTCTTTGGGATTTTTTTATTGTCAGTGGATTCTAGTTTGGGGCTCTTGGAGACTCACCTCAAAAGTAGCATTATCAAGCTAAGGGTGGAGGATACATTGATATGTAATTTCTTATTTGAGTATTGCATGTTGTAAGTTCATGCTCATTTTTTTTTAATACCCAACAGGTTGGTGGGTAACACTAACCTTTGATGGATAAATGTGGCCTCTACCCCTTTTCCAAAATATGGTGTACTTGTTCTAAATATTAGGATGCCTTTTCTCATATTTTTTATTTTAATATACACCATTTATATTGATATAATTTATTACTTTATTGTCCATACTTACTACAATTTTGAATTTAATTGATCATTTTATCCTGTCTTCCAATTGTAGTTGTACTTTTCAATGGAATATATATGAACATCAATACTTTTTGGAATCGAAACCATGTTGTACCTTTTGATAGTAATGGTGGATGGGTATGCCCTACCCCTATCCTATTGTTCAAATATATTTTGAAGTCGGATCTCAAGGATCAAAGCATTATTGTAGTCATGTTCATAAATAGGGATGGTGCATTTTCAAATTTGTTCGTTACATAGAGATACTTGGCAATGCATTCCTAGAATTCTCTTGGACGGAATTTGTATTTTGATCTCACTTACAGCCTATAATGATGAAAGAAAGACAACAACCTAACAGGAATATTGTTGAAGCATAGGCAAAGGCAAGTACATGTATGTAATTATGCTAGTTACTTTTATATTTATGAATTGACTACACCCTTGAACCTGGTAAAGTTGCTTGAATCTTTGGATACTCACCCTTGTGTCATGAAAAGAAATCATGAGTTGCAGGACCATATGTGATGATCTTATACTGGCAACAGTATATTCAAGAATGATGTAGACCTTGTCATGTACTTGTATTGTTCATTCTCTACCTCAACAAGAAGACTTGTCTCATCAAGTAAGTTGTGATCTCAGCAAATACTTGATGTAAGTTGGATCATTTTCCCTAGTTTTAAAAAAAACTCTTCATAGGGAACTGTATGAATAAATAATTAAAATTGATTGTAATGTCCTCTAGGTACCTTTGATATTTCTTGACAAATGGAGATAGTCCCTAGGGGAAATTAGTGTCCATGTCATTTTAGGACTGTAATAAGTTCCATGTAATATACGACCTCTTACTAAGACATCACCAGCGAATGGGAATCCTACATAAAAACCAAGAAAACCCCAAGTCATGAAATCTGTGACAGACAACAATGTTTTCGAGGATTCTTAACCTATTTAATGATAACCACAAATGTAATCTACAAGGATAAATACTATCAGTTTCATTCAATTGTTAACTTTAACATGTTCAAGTCTAGATTACATATTTTTAATGTTTAATGTCAATAAATATCTCGACATATTTATGTTAAATTTGACATGTTTTTTAATTTGTGGAAAATTCTCATCGTGCACAGTTGCACAACTCCAGGGTCAAGAAAACTTGGTTTCTATGCACTGACACTCCCAGAGGTCATTGTTAGGTAAATTCAATTGTTATTCAGTTCATGTTTAAGTCTATATGTTATATACATAATGTTTAATGTGAAAAAATATAAACATAAATCTTCTTTTACACATGTTTATAAGATCTTGGCATGCATAGGTAGTGGCTCTGACCATGACAGGCGCACTTATGTGGGGTCTATTGGATGCATTGCAAGAGAGCATCTTGAACGTCAGGCTAGTCTGATTGTTGTGCACCCATGCACACAGAGGACAGGCATAGGTACATTCTAATGATATTTATCATTTTCTAGTACAATTTAAATATATTATTTTTAAACATTACATCCATAGGAATTGATTATTTTTGTGCACATGCATTCAATGCCTTATACTGCCGATATGCCTACCACGGATAGCCCATCGCAAGATATACATGGCTTAGGTAAAATCTGAGTTCATAAATATTGTATGACATGTGTGTTTAATTTGTGAAAAATTATGATATTTCTCTTACTTACATGTGATTGTCAATTTATTGCTTTTTACAAGGGCTAATGGATAGGCACAGAGGACACACATAGGTACTTTTTAATGTTATTTATCATTTTTTAGTACAAGTTAAATATCTTGGAATTTTGTAAATGTTACATGCATATGACTTGATTATTTTTTCACATGTGCATTCAATGCCTTATTCTGCATATATGCCTAACACATACACCCCATCACCAGAGAGAGATTGTTTACGTAAATTCTGACCATAATTTTTGTTTGACATGAGTGTTTTTTTTGCGAAAAAATATCTTATTTCACTTAAACTTACATGTGATTGCCAATTTATTGTTTTTTACAGGGGCTTATAGACATTTTGACAATACTGATACGACAGAAAAGTTAGTTTCTAGTACGCACAATGTACATGTTGAGGGAGAGGCTACATTGGGTATTTTTAATGAACACATTTTATTTAAATATGTATACTTTGATCGAAAAATTATATATACATTCTAATACTTGCACACATGTTTTACTTCTTACAGGATTTTGCTACTCGTGCTCCTATTACACCTCATGGATTGTATTGGTTTGAGTATTTCATTTATGCATATGTGACATATGATCGTTTATAATATGGTTTTATATATGGATCATTGACAGTGTTTCGTTGATAGATGCAAGCTAAAGAATGCTTGTTAATCTCACTCACATAAGGAGTAAATGGGGCCATGCACATAGACCAAATATTGAAGGAGAGGTGTGGCAAAGTCCCTTTCATAGCCTACTAGCACTCCCATCGTGGTTCAAATTGTAGGTTAACAATTACCTAGTTCGATAGGTCCATGATGCCATGATGGTAGACTGATACAGTCGCTCATGAAGATTTCTAGGGGTGCGCAATAAGGCAAGGTCCTTATTCCTTAGAATCACTTAGTCTCTCAGAAGATCGCATGAATGGAGTGTTGACTCAAGGGGTTGGACAACTAACAAAAATAGTCAAAGGCGAGTGTCACCCTTGGAGAACAGAGTGTGTCTTGAAGGGCACGCCGCAAAAGTCAAACTTGAGTCAATGAATCTAGGTGGCCCAAAAAACCTTGGGAGAATAGTTAAACCTTGTAAAATATTTAAACATTTCCTGATTTAATAAAATAATTAAGGAGACCTACTCAAAAAAATTTATGCGCGCAAGGTAAAGTGAGATATCATGTCCACTGAACTTAAAAAGAAAAATGAGGAAGGTATGAGAAGCCAAATATTCAATGTAAACAAGTATTCCCTAAATATTGATGCTATTATTAGTTGAATTCCGAATAGTGTGTCGCATTAGTCAAGATAATGGGATAGCTCAAGTTCCCATTTACTTATTAATCCAGGAAAAGAGCCCTCTATTCTTTTTCCCATGACAATACAGGTTTAAGAAAAAATTTAAACCAATAACACTATCAATGGTGAGGATGATAACACAACCACATGTACACAAAACCCCTTTTGTAACAGGGAAAACACTAAAATTTCAACAATTACACAAGTGATTACGAATCCACAATTTTGTTTATGGTGGTAAGGTTGCCAAGAAAATATAAATTATTTTTCGACTCTGATAAGTATTCGATGGCAGCCATCAAGAAATTTTCATCTGTGTATTATAACCACTAGCAACGGGTAATTATCTCTAACATTTTCAATGGGAAATCCAACTAGTAGCGAACCAACGGAATCAGATTTGGGTTGGAAAAAGAAAGACAATTGACAAAATTTCAATGCTTACCTTAAAAATCTGAAATGACAGCAATACCAAAAAACTCACTAGCTAGATTTCAAAAACATGTTAAAGATCTTATCAATCTGATTTTAGAATTACATCACAATTCATGACTAAGTAATAATAATTCATTGCATACAATAAAGCTTAATGCATTACTATCTCCAGTAAAATACCATAATCGAAGGCGGGGAATTTGAAGTTGTTCTTTCATGCTTGCACTCCTTCCTACCTCCCGCTTGCTAACTGTAGAGACGTCATCGATACCTCCCATCCAATGCTAGGGGTACTCTTCTTCCCCCTTAGCCCCTGAAGCCACAAGTGAGCCAATGTTTAAATAATTTTATTAAATCAGGAAATGTTTAGATATTTTAAATCAGGGTGATCCTTAGGGGGGCTGATTTAAATGTTTAAGGGGGGCTGATTTAAATATTTAAACATTGACATCCGACTAGGGTGAACCTTCACACCAAAACTGGTGAGAAGGTTCACCCTAGTCGGATTACTCCTAAAAACAAATTATCTGAGAATTGTTAAGCGTATCACCTTCCTTAAAATTTTATGTTGCCATTACTATCGATTTTCTTACCAGAGCACATCCCTAGTGGTTGTTCTTTCCACACAAACTTCCTTAACACCTACCAATGAATTTCGTGGTGAGACTGTAGTGTATCACCTTCCCTACAATTTTGTGTTGTCATTTCTGTCGATTTCCTTACCAGAGCGCATCCTTAGTGGTTGTTCTTGCCACACGAACTTCCTTAACACCTACCAGCAAATTTTGTGGTGGTACTTTAGCATATCACCTTCCCTACAATTTTGTGTCACCATTACCATATATTTTTATTACCAGAGTGCATCCTTAGTGGTTTTTCTTGCACATGGATTTCCTTTAGTACTTACTAGTGAAATCCATGGTCTCTCTACGCATCATTAGGATTGTTCCTTACCGGTTAATTCAATTAACATTCCTGGCACTTAATTGGTACATTGTACGTAATAACCGGGCATGTGAATTGGTCAACTCCCGATAACAACCTTGACTCAGTCGAATATTGAACTGTCGTTGGAGAGATAAATTAAAAATATAATTTATCCCTAATCCGTGTGGATTAGGGCGTGGAATATTTGAAATCCGATAACCTGGTATCGACTGGTAGAATTCACTTGACCCAACCTGCACCGTAGATATTGGCACACTTGTCCCAGCTTTAGGATTCAACGACTGTTACCATCCTTTTCCTTCCTCTCACCTATTCCTTGACGATTGGAATTTTCTTAGTTTCCTTGCCTTAGAGAGGTAACCCTTAGCCTAAAACCTTTACCAACTTCTGGCTAGAATAGAGAGCTTTTAAACTTGTATAAGTTTGTGGAGGTAGCTATTAAAGGAAACCTATGATCTTGATTAATATGGCCATGAAGGGGACCCCTATAGTCGTTCTTTATAGATTGAAGGAGGGTGAGATTTCCTTAAGGTCCTAAATTTATTGTTGACCCTGTGATAAAACTGAGTTGCAAGTAGGGTAGCCTAGAGTTTTCGCTTATATTTTTAATGAGTTGTGTTCCTCCTTTAATTTACATGTGAATTATAAGATAATATTGAGTTCTTGTTTATGGTTTTAAAATAGATTAGGTCTTCACATAATTCCAATGGGATTGCAGGTTAGGAAATGTGTTCTTATGTTAAATTGAGATTGGTCTTCCTTGAAATACTCAACATTTTAATTACCATGATGCTTTGTTTATTGAAATCCTACTTAGAGTGGTGATTTATAGAATAACTCCACCCAATGTATACTTGGACTAAGAGGATCATCATGACTTACTCATACATACATTAAGTTTAGATATTACCATATTGTTTGCAATAAAGTTATTAGTAACTCCCAAAGGATATAATTCGTATTCGTTTGTTTATCATATAAATAGTGAGGAGATTTAAATGAAAAAAGAACTTTTCTTTACTATAATAATTGGACATAATAATAGATGGATATAAGTGCAAATTCTAGTCATGGTTCATACTAATTAAATTTTGGAGCTTGATATTAAGTTGGTAAGTTAATTAATCTGATTGCATATTGTTAATGCTCTAGAATTGAGTTTATTATGGCTTGGGTAGAATTACCTTATTTGAAGAGTAATGAAAAATTGTAGTAATGGTGAAGGAAGATTTGCCTTATAGGTTGTGAATTTTTTCCTTGTTATGTGCAAAATGACTATGGGTTATAAATTATATTTATGATGGTTAGGTTTCAAGTTGAAGTTTATTGACCCACCTAAATCAGTCGTTCATACCAGGATGATGTTTAGAGTTAGAATTCTCATGCGCCATGAAAAAAAAGTGGATGATTACTCTTGAGCCATTAATTATGTTGTTGCATGATTGTTTTAGAATTTAGTTTACTCTTGTGCCACTAAATAAGTTGATGTATGATTGTCTAGTAGTTAGATTTATCTTGCACCATGTGATAATGTCAATGTATGACTGATAATCTTGACTGGAGTTGTGGGTTGTGATTTATTAAAGGATTTAGACACCTCCTTGTTCCTCAGAACAGTCGTCATCCCTGAGACCTTAAGTGGTCAAAATCAATCGAATGAATCATGGGCTTGAGAGTTTCTTATGTGTCCTCGAGATCCTAACCATGCAGGATAGGTTGGGCAGATATTTTTTAGTATTCAGTGACATGGTTGATCATTATTAGTATTTGCTTCAGTTGATCGTGATGTGTTGAAGTTGCATCACTATTTAAGTTTATGTTTTGATCATGTGTCACTATTAACTAAGTTAATTTTTTTATGTGCATCTTTATTAATTATGATGATGTGTCACAGAAGATGTTATTAATTATGTCGAGATGATTTTAATTTTCTAATGCAAAAAAAATAATTACCTTTGTACATCGCAATTTTTGTTGTAATGGCGAGGGTGCTTCATATGGTATCAGAGCGAGGTTCAACCCCACGACTTGGGATCATTACACCTTCCACTATGTTAAACACTTGATTAATAACTTATCACTAATTTAAATTTAAATTTTTCCATCCAGGTAGTCATGGTTAGAAGATGTTGTGGATGTAGATGACATGGTGCTAGCAGAGGCGCGACACCTCCAATAGCATCCATGCCATATGGATCTAACCCCCAAGAGGAAGAACAAGTCATAGAGCAAGAGCATATTTTTGTGGGGAATGTGGTTGGTTTGATGAGGTCCTTCCAAAGGATGTCAAAGGCCTTGATTAATTGAATCGATAGAGATGAGGCCAAGGTGGTTGTACCCAATGAGGGTTCACAGTGTGCTCTAGCTGGTAGTGATAGCATACACATAGAAATTGAGAAGGTTAAGTTTTTTGAGTTCATGGGTGTCACGAACGGATCAGTCGTCGAGGCATGGTTGGAGAACATGGCAATGTGCTTCGCACTTCATGAACTACACCTCCAACATGAAGTTATGCATGGAAGTATTTTAGCTAAAGGGGAGCTCTCTTCTATGGTGGAAGAAGCTCCAACCTCAACTAAACATGATCGTCAAAGACGTGTCATGGGAACTGTTCGAGGAGCGGTTCCAAGAGAGGTATATTTTAGAGGAATTCATCGAGCTCCAGCTCAACAAGTTCAACACCTTATGACAGGGTGGTCGTATGGTGTCAAAGTATGAGGCCCGATTCATGGAGTTGCTTAGGTATGCCCCACATCTAAACACTGAGAAGATAAAGGTCAACAAGTTTGTTTTTGGCCTTAACTTCAACATATTTGTGAAGGTGAGGATCATAATGCCTCAGACATTGCATGATGCAGTCCAGAAGGCCCTCATAGCTGAGGAAGAGTTGACCAGCGGGGGTAAGGAAGGAATCCTGCAAGACCGACTGGATAGACGACATCAGGTGCACAGTAGCATCAGATGCCAACCCGACATACATCAGGGTATCGAGATACGTCGAGAGGATCCACATTCACGACACCTCAACGATCAACTCCTCATCAGAGGAATCCCTACAGAGAACCATTGCATCAGTAGCAGTGTCGCCTACAGCAGTAGTAGTTTAGGCATGTTTAGTAGAACAAACCCGGATGTTAGGTTGGTAGGCCAACATCTTCTACTTTGGGTACCATGAGTATTGGACCGAAGACCGGATGTTGGACATGTGGAGATCCACACTACCAGTGAGACTATCTAGTTGAGAGGGCCAGAGTAGTCAGTTCAATCAAACATACTATAGTTGGATATTTGGGAAAGGCCCACAGGATTCATGCAACGGTGAATAACCTCCAGGCCGAGAACCAATCCATTGTTCTCAAGACTTCATGTACCATCATTGACCAAACTTTTCGTATTTTGATAAATCTTGGTGCTACAGAGAGATTTATTTCTAGTGCAATGCTAAAAATAATTAAGGTAAAGGTAGTGGAGGAGGATGAGTTTAGGTATATAGAAATGGCTTCGAGTGCCAAACAGAAGGTTGTAGGAAGGGTTTCAGACTATTGCATTAACTTGGGAGATTTTGTAACGAATTTCGACCTATATTTCATGATCTTAGGATCTTATGACATCGTGATCAGTCTGGACTGGTTGGAATTTCATGGTGTGATACTCAACTGTAAGAAGAAAAGGTTGAGTTTGACAGATGATGAGGGACAAAGAAGGGTGATTGTAGGAAGAAACCAAGGAGTGTCCTTGAGGTTCATTTCTTCCCTACAGTTGTAGAAGAGCATGCGCAAGGGATGTAAGTTATATACAATATTAGTGCTAAACGAAATGGGTGAGGCGGAAGGATTGGAAAACTTTTCAGTAATACGATATTTTTCTCATGGCATGTTTCCAGAAGAGTTACTAGGTTTGCCTTCCAAAAGAGAATTGGATTTTACAATCGATTTGAAACTTGGAACTAAATTGATAGAAATAATGCCTTATCAGATGTCAATGCCTGAGTTACAAGAGTTGAAAATGAAACTGAAGGAGTTGTTGGACCTAGGATTTATATGTCCAAGTGTGTCACCCTCGGGTGCACCTTTTATTTTCATAAGAAAGAAGGATGGGTCATGGAGACTATGTATTGACTACTGTCAATTGAACAAGGAAACGATCAAGAACCAGTATCTTTTGCCAAGAATAGATGATTTGTTTGATCAAATGAAAGGCACGATGGTGTTTTCAAATATAGAATTGAGATCAGGTTATCGCCAGTTACGAATTAAAGAGGAAGATATTCCTAAGACCGCATTCACGACGAGATTCGGACACTAAAAATTTATCAGTTTACCGCTTGGACTAACAAACGCCCCGAGGGTATTCATGAGCTTGATAAATGGGGTGTTCTGCAAATACTTGGACAAGTTTGTTCAAGTATTCATTGATGACGTACTGATATGTTCTTAGATGACGGAAGAACATGCAGAAAATTTGCGCTTGGTACTACAGTGTTTATGAGAAAATGAATTATATGGGAAACTGTTGAAATGCTCTTTTTACCAATCGAGGATTCATTACTTAGGGCATGTTATCTCCAAGGAAGGCATCGTTGTGGATCCAACGAAGGTAGAGGCTATTATGGAATGGCCTACGTCGACAAATGTATCGGAAGCACGCAGCTTTATGGGTTTAGCAAGATATTATCGACGGTTCGTCGAAGGTTTTTCAAAGATAGCAAATCCGATCACAGAATTGCAGAAGAAAAACAAGAAGTTTGTATGGACCGAAAAGTTCATGGAATCATTTCAAAGGCCCAAGGGGTTGTTGATGACAGTTTTGATACTAAAAGTATCCAACATGGAAAAGGAATTATTGGTATGCACAGACGCATCCAAGGAAGGCTTAGGCAGAGTCTTGATGCAAGATGATCGAGTGATCTCTTACATCTCAAGGAATTTAAGAAAGCATGAGGATAACTATGCAACACATGATTTGGAGTTATTGGCCATTATGTATGCCTTGAGAGTGTGGATACATTGTCTAATTGGATGGAAATTCGAACTAAAAACATATCACTGTGGATAGAAGCACATATTTATGCAGAGCGACTTGAACGCACAACAAAGGTGTTGGTCAGAATTGCTTAGTGAATGTGATTTTGAGATTACTTACATAAAATGAATAGTGAACAGAGTGGCATATGCATTGAGTTGAAGACCACGCATATTCTTGGTGATACCTCTTCAAACGAAATTTCAAGAAAATATTCTAACTATACAGTTCGACGATGACTGGTATAAAGAGGTTAGGTAAAATATCGGACAAGACAACATGATTATACCTAAGTTTAAAGGATATACTTTGGAAAATGATGGATTGATGAGGTATAATAACCAGATTTACGTACCACCTAATGACAAATTGAGAAGATTGATATTCAGTGAAGCTCATAGAGAAATGTACATGGCTCACCCAGGAGTCACGAAGATGAGCGTAGACGCTAATCCCTTATTCTTCTGGAAAGGAATGAACGCTAACATAGTTAGTTACGTGGTGTGATGTCTAGAATTTCAACAAGTGAAGGCTAAACATAAACATATGGCAGTATTATTACAGCCACACTCTATCTTGGAATCAAAATGGGAGGTCATTTCGATGGACTTTATAGTTGGATTTCCACTGACGGCAAGGAGACAGGACTCGATTTTCATGGTATTAGACACTCTGATGAAAATTGCACATTTTATTCATGTCCGTACGACATATCAAGTTCTAGACATAGATAGATCTTTTATCAGCGAGATTGTGAGGTTACATGGCATCCCAAAAAGGTTACATTTTTGGACCAGTTTCCAAGAGGCTTTGGGAACGCAACTCAACCTTAGTACATCATATCACCCTGAGACCAACAGGAAAACAGAAAGAATGAACCAAATTTAGGAAGACATGTTATGTATGTGTGTGATGGACCAATAGAAGAATTGGAGGAGTTATTTCCACTGGTAGAGTTTTCTTACAACAACAGCTATCAAAGTACCATTAAGATGGCACCGTTTGAGTTTCTTTACGGGCGACCGTGTCGGACGCCATTGAGATGGGATCGACTTGAGGATAGGGTTCTGGTAGGACTAGAAGCGATCCAATTAATGGAAGAACAAATGAAAACAAAGACAAAGGATTAAGGAAGTGCAAGATCGACAAAAGAATTATGTTGATGTGCATCGCGTTGACCGCAATTATGAAGTTAGCGACCGAGTTTCCCTGCGGGTGAAACTGCACAAGAGTTCGATCAAGTTTGGGAAGGGAGCTAAACTCTCTTCTAGGTTTGTGGGACCTTTCAAAGTTGTGGAAATGAAGGGACCCATGGCCTATCGACTAGCCTTGCCTAATTCTTTGAGGCGTATGAACGATATTTTTCATGTATCTGTTTTGCGACATTATATTAGTGATCCTACGCATATGATTGACATGATTTCTTTGCAGGTGTCAAATGAGGGTGCACTCATGGTGGAGCCAATCTGCATTCTGGACCATCACATTCAATAGCTATGGCGTCAAACAGTCGATCAGGTTAAGGTATAGTGGGATAATTATAGTCCACACTTGGCTACCTAGGAGGACGCATATGATATGCATCAGCAGTTTCCTTACTTATTTGATAAACATATAGATCTTGTCATATACTTTATTTACTACATTTTATATACTGTACAACTTCGGGATGAAGTTTAAAACAAAAGGGGGTATATGTAACATTTTGCTCTTGAGAGCACATGTTATTGACTTATTCTTTGAGGGCACTTGCATGCAAGTGATCCGGTTATAGTACATGGTTATTGTTTCTCTTATGGATTTTTATGATGATGTTGATTGTTTATGATTTTATGTTATTTATTATATGCGTATTGATAGATATTATCGATGAGTTTCCCTAAGTGTGCAGGACACTTGACGGATTGTGGAACCCGAGGGAATCAATGGACCTCCTTGGACTCTGGATTGAGTCGAGGAGTGGATTGTATTGGTTTGAGTATTTTATTTATGCATATGTGACATATGATCGTTTATAGTATGATTTTAAATATGGATCATTGATAGTGTTTTGTTGATGGGTGCAGGCTGACGAATGCTTGTTAATCTCACTCACATAAGGATTAAAGGAGCCATGCACATGGACCAGATATTGAAGGAGAGTTGTGGCAGAGTTGTTGTCACAGCCTACTAGCACTCATGTCATGGCTCAAATTGTAGGTTAAAGATTACCTAGTTCGAGAGGTCCACGATGTCATGGGGGAAGATTGAGACAGTCGCTCACGAATATTTTTAAGAGGTGCATAATAAGGGAGGGTCCTTATTCCTTAGAAGCCCTTAGTCTCTCATTGTTAAGGTCCTAACCCGCACATTGGTAGATCAA
>JZKD02S0701161.1:157829-184337 GCA_000966675.3 Picea glauca
ATAGGGAAATATCTCTCTGTTTGCATTTCATAAAGTAAATATGCTATAAGAACAGACTTGTCAAACCATTATGTTGCACTTTCTTCCAATGTACCTGTCCAAATTATTTTGGGTTTTATGCAGGTACTTTGTAGTCAATGAAGTAACATGTTATCATCATATCATTGGGATAAACTTCATATTTGTATCTACTCTATGCAGCTAAATGCATGTTAAATCATTTGTCGTTAACTATATGTGTGTAACAATAAAGGTCTATATCAATAAACAAAATTGTTGTAGATTTATTTGTAAAATCTCAATATATGTAAATTGTTATAACTTTACAGCTACAATCTCAATATATGTAAATTGTTGTAACTTTACTTGTATAATCTAAATACATGTTAAGTGAAAAATACTAGAGTTAGAATGAAAACATATTTAGTGGAAAGATATGATAATATGTTTACTTCAAGATTTGTAAATATATGTTTTTATAAATTCTCCTATGGAAAGAAGAAAAGTCATAACATAAGATAATTAGAAGGTTAAAATGACTTTTACTCATATATGTAGTTTTCTTTTCAGAGGTATCATTTGATCCCTAAGGAGTATTCTTTGAGAATTTGTAGTAGATCTTTTGGGGGTGCTTCCAAGGATTTTGAAGGTCCACATGAGAACCTAGGCAAGTTAGGTGATACCAAATCATGTGAAGAGAAGTTTTGATAGCAGACATGCAATCCATGAGGATGGTGAAGGTTGAGACACACTACTCCTCCTAGTGTGAAGGGATACGATATGCTCGGATGCTTCAATACCCATGTTGGTCTTAGATTTATCGGCCTCATATTTTTTTTCCTTGAATTTCCCTCTTTAGGACCTATTGGCCCTTGACCAAGTTGATGCAGGAGCATCGCCAACAAGTGCGAGTGGAGGACAGCTGGATATACACCAGCATGCATTTTGAAGATATTTTGAATTTCAAAGGAGGGCACATTAATGTGATAGCTGGAAGGATGTAATTGTTTTTAATTTTTGGGGGATTGTAATGTAGATCTTGAGCGTCTGCTCTCATCTGTCAGTTGTGGACAATTAATGTAATCAATGTAAATTAGATGGTAGTTTTTAATCCGATAAGATAGCTTAAGGTTGTAGGAGGGAAAACTCAAGAGGACTCCCTTGTATGTATGGTATGGTAATTTTCTCATTGTAGGAGCAGTAGAGAAGGCAGCGATAGGAAAGCAGAGAAGAACATAGAGTTTAGGATTTGTACGAGCAGATAGATTTAGTTGTTCAGACCATGTACAGAAGCACTTAAATTGATAGAAGAATGTTTTGATCCAAATTGTTTGGTGTACTTGGTTACTGTTTGCATCTATTGAATGGTATGTTTATAGCTTGCTTATATTCTTTGTTATGCATTTGTTTCAATTCTATATGTATGTGATTTCATGGTGAATGTGTGAAGTTTGTGAGAAGAGTATAAGTTTCAATTGTTTCTCTTCCTGAGAATTCCTACAAGGAGTGCAGTGAATGTCCGCAAGGAGTGCGTTGACGAGGGTTTCTGAGTTTTACCTCAGAAAAACTCAGGAGATACCATTGATCTTATGCCAGCAGAAGTGAAAGTATAACATAGAGTCGTGCAAGGTGTGCACGGGCTAGGTCAAGTCCTAGACTTTTCCAACCCAAGTGAGTGGTTGAAGAACTTTTGTCGCAAGGAGTGCGCAGAATTGGAGTATTCACATAACCAGAGGTTATTGTGGAAGCCGCAAGGGGTGTGCATAGGATTCCTTAGAATCCTTGAGTTTTCAATAAGGATCAAGCTCAGGAGGGATAGAGACTTGGAGAATTTCAGAGGAAAGGCAAGGCTTGAAGTCACCTCGTAGAATCAAGCTCAAGAGCGTTAATAGCCGTCAGATTCAGAGGAGAAAGAGTCGTTGATTGGGCACTCAGGAGTTGAAAGTGTGGAGGAAGCTGCAATTCGGAAGTCATGAGTCGCGAAATTCCGATTCGCGAAGAAAGAACCTGGAGCATTGGATCGTAAGGGGAACGTGGACCATTGATCTGACATAAGCGGTCATCCTGGGTTCACATTTCAAGAGAAGGGGAGAGAACCACCTCTGAATATCCGATACGTGAAATGTCGACGTGCTCAGAACTTGGGCCCCAGGTCGCAGTTGAAGGTCACATCAGGGAAGAATTTAAGGGAGGAGCTAGGGACCGATAACCCCTATTTCGGAGTTCAAGAATTGGAGAAATCGGGGTGACTTGAAACAAGAGTCCTGAAGCCACAAAACGTGAAGAGACTTTTGGTAAGGCTCATGGTCACTGTCTGTGGTCGTGTGGGAGGAGCTTGTGCCTAGTGCTTTTTCGCACAGGAAGGGTTCGTAAAGAGAAGACCTGTGATTTATAAGTGTTGAAGGTTCCAGTGGGGACCAAGGAGCCATTTCTTCTTAGAGGAGTTGAAGATCCTAATACCAGGAGGTCAGTAGGCCCTGGTGGGGTGGGGTTCTGCGTTAGGTGGTATCAGAGCTTACAACTATTGTTTTTTGTAACCAAGGGAAGACAGGAGATAGTTGTGATTTGAATTCTTCGTGGAAAAATTGCAACAATGCCGCCAAGAAGACGTCCAAAAAGAACTTTTCTCGATCCAGCTGTGGAGAGAAAAATGAGAAAACTTCATGCTCGATTAGATGTTATGGAGACATTACAAAGCATTACAAAGACGAACACATGATACTGGAGATATCAGTGAGGCTGAAAGTGAGCATGAAGAAGGAGAAAAAGAATTTGTAGTCGAATATGTTGCAGAGGAATGTCTATTTAAAGTTGTCGCAAGGATAGGTGCCAGAGAAAAAATGGACATCCTGATGTATTAAGGAAAATTGGACGTTGAGAAGCTGCTTGATTGGTTTAGATATCTATATAAATACTTCCACTATGAAGATATCGAAGAAGATAAGAAAATATATCACGTTCTCACTAGGCTGAAAGGACATGCATCAATGAGGTGGAATGAACTGCAGGATGATAGGTGTTGCAAGGGAAAACAAAGAATTAAGAGCTGGGATAGAATGGTAGCGAATATGAAAGATAAATTCATACCCAAAGATTATCAAATTAATTTGTTTCGAAGAATGCATAATTTGAGACAGAAAGGGATTACAGTAAAGGAATACATTGAGGAGTTCTACAGAGTTAAAATCAGAGTTGGTCATCATGAGAGTGATGATGAAAAGGTCACCATATATATGAATGGCCTGGGATATGATATTCAGGATGAGATGAGCATGGTGACAATCAAAAATGTGGAAGATGCTTATCAGGTTGCTCTGAAGGCAGAAGAAAATTTGGCCTGAAAGCAAGGTCAAAGGGGCAGAGGTAAAAGTCAGAGCAGAGTCAAAGAAATTGCCTAGGACATAGTACAAAAGGCCAAGGATGAAGAAAAGAAACCTCATCACCACCCATAAAGAGGATGAAGTTCAATAGGAAGACAATATGTCGATAGGAACACTAGTTTTCCCTGAGCAAGAGGAAGAGGAAGAGGCAGAGGAGGTGAAGTAAAGTGTTTTGTCTGTGGAAAGATCAGACACAAATATTGGGAATGTCCCGATAGAAAAATGTATGGAGGAGGAAAAACTCACATTTCAGAAGTGCAGAGGCAAAATATTGAGGAGGAAGATGCAAAAGGTGGAAGATCCCTAATGCCAAGGAAAATTCTCTTGAAGCCAGAGAAGGAAGTGGAAAATCCATTCCATAGGAACAGTTTGTTTAGGACTGCTTACAAGACCAAAGATAGGGTATGCAAGGTGATAGTTGACAGTGGAAGCATGGATAACTTAGTATCCACAGAGATGGTGGAGAAGTTGGAATTGGAGACAGTTGCACATCCAAGCCCGTATAAATTTTTGTGGTTACAAAAAGGACATCAGGTAACAGTCACTAAACAGTGTTTAGTTGAATTTAAGATAGGGGGATATAGAGATGATATTTTATGTGATGTAATTCCCATGGATGTCTATCATCTTTTTTTGGGGAGGCCTTGGCAATATGACAGAAATGTTATACATGACGGAAGAAAGAACACTTACACCTTGGAGAAGAATGGTAGGACACATATGTTACTGCAAATTGAAGACAAGAAGGCGAAAGCAGAAGTAAGCAATATTATACTTCTCATGAGTGGAAAGGAACTTCTTGATGAAGTCAAGAAAAATCATGAAATACAGTTTGTTGTGGTGAGAAAACCTAGAGTCATATTGACCAATACCTCAATGGATTATCTACCTGAGGAAATTCAGGAACTGCTGGAGAATTTCGTTGATATGGTGGTGGACGATTTACCTTGTTCATTGTTGCCCATCAAAAGTATAAGCCATCATATTGACCTTATACCAAGAGTGATTTTTCCAAACAAAACAACGTATAGATTGACGTCGCAAGAGAATGAAGAGGTTAAGAAGAAAGTCCAGGATTTGATGGAAAAAAGGGTTGATTAGAGAAATCTTGAGTCCATGTGTTCTACCTATAGTGTTAAGTCTGAAAAAGGATGGTGGATGGAGAATGTGTACATAATCGAGGGATATAAACAAAATCACCATCAGGTATAGATTTCCTTTACCCGGAATGGATGACTTGATGGATTGCTTGAGTGGAGCAAAAATTTTTTCAAAAAATTGATTTGAAAAGCGGATATCATCAAATTAGAATGAGAAAAGGTGATGAATGGAAGACAACATTCAAGATGAATGAAGGGCTGTATGAATGGATTTTCATGTCATTTGGCTTGACGAATGCGCCAAGTACTTTCATGAGATTGATGAACGAAGTCTTGAAAGATTTCATTGGAAAGTTTGTAATTGTGTATCTTGATGATATATTGATCTTCAGTAAGACTTAGGAGGAACATTTGACACATTTAACTCTAGTGATGAGGAGGTTGCAGCAAGAGAAGTTGTTGATAAATCTGAAGAATTCATATTTCATGAAGACATAACTCATTTATTTGGGTGTTGTGATCTCTTTGAATGAGTTAAATATGGATCCGGAGAAGGTAAAAGCAATCAAAGAGTGGTTGTCACCAAGGAATATCTTTGAAGTCAAAAGCTTACATGGATTAGCCAGTTTTTACAGGAAGTTCATTAGGAATTTTAGTGGAATTTATGCACCAATGATGGACACAGTCAATAAAAGACATAAATATTTTCATTGGACAGAGGAAGACGAGAAAAGTTTCAAGTTGTTGAAAGAAAAGATAATTGAACAACCAATTATGGTTTTGCCATATTTCAGCAAGACATTTCAAGTGAGATGTGACGCAAGTGGATTTGCGATTAGAGAGGTCTTAAGTCAAGACAATATACCAGTTGCATAATTCAATGAGAAACTGAATGAGGCCAAACTCCACTTATTATAAAGAGTTTTATGCAGTCATACAAGCACTGAATAAATGGAGGCACTTCCTGGTTCCAAAAGAGTTTGTTCTATATAGCGACAATCATGCCTTACAGTTTATAACCAGACAGGAGAAACTGAACCAGAAACATGAAAAATGGGTTGAGTTTATGTAGAAATTTACTTTTGTTATACAACACATTTCTGGAAATGCTAACAAGGTTGTTGATGCATTGAGTAGGAAATGTTTGATTCTGCAAGAGTTTCGAGTGAATACCTTAGGTTTTGATAGCCTTAAGGAAATGTACAGAAATGATTCAGATTTCAAAGACACTTATGAAGCATGTGAGAATCATATTTTAAGAGACAAGAGCCAATGGATTGAATATTTAATTCAGGATGGACTGCTATTCAAAGGAAATCAGTCGTGTATCCCGAAGAGTTCTATGAGAGAAAACCTTTTGAAGGAAAAACATAGTGGGGGATTGGCTGGACATTTGGGCCATGAAAAAACATTTGTGCAACTGAAAAGTTTGTATTATTGGCCAGGAATGAGGATAGATGTCAGGAAATTTGTCAACAAATGTAGAATCTGCCAACACGCAAAAGGGAAAAGGCAGAATATTGGGTTGTAGCAACCATTTCCAATACCAGAGAGGTCATGGGATGCAATAAGCATGGATTTTTTGTTGGGACTACCAAGGACACAAAGAGGTTGTGATTCCATATTTGTGGTAGTTGATCGATTTTCCAAAATGGCACATTTCATTCCATGTCAAAAAACCAGTGATGCAACACACATTGCAAACCTCTTTTTCAAAGAAGTTGTTCGACTTCATGGTTTACCCAAGAGTATTGTTTCAGACAGAGATACCAAATTTGTTGGTCATTTCTGGAGGACACTATGGAAAAATTTGGGAACAAATTTATCTTTTAGCTCAGCATATCATCCTCAGACGGATGGGAATATTGATGTAGTAAATCAAAGTTTGGGGGATTTATTGAGGATTTTAGTAGTTGAACATCATAGTCAGTGGGATCGAATTATGTTGCAAGAGGAATTTGCATATAATGACTCACCTAACAGAAGTACAGGAAAAATCACATTTCATATCATGTACGGAATGCAGACAAGAGGAGTATTTGAGTTGAGAGACTTAGAGAAGAATGAGTTCAGGAGTGTTGGAGTGGAATATTTTGCAATAGAGATGCAGGAGATCCAAAGTAAGATTAAAGAGCGGTTGCAAAGCTCCAACCAGGAATACAAACGTAGAGTAGATCAACACAGGAGAGAGCTTCAATTCGAAGTGGAAGATTTCTTTTTGGCACATCTCAGAAAATAAAGGTTCCCAAGGGGAACATATAATAAGTTGAAGATGAAAAAGATAGGGCCATGAAAGATTTTATGGAAATTTGAAGCAAATGCTTATGAAATATAATTTCCAGATGATGTGGGCATATCACCCATATTCAACGTAGCAGATCTGTATCCTTACAGAGTAGATGAAGTAGGAGGAGAAGAGAATTAGAAGAAAATTAAGTAGGTCAAAAAGATGCTTGTAGTTGAAAAGTCGCATATGGAAAAGATCATTGATCAAAGAGTTGGTAAGAAGACCCAAAGGAAAACATATTTTGAATACTTGGTAAAGTAAAAAGGACACCTGATTGATGATTCCAGTTGGGAAAGCGAAGAAGATATCCAAAAACATAGACAGACGGTGCAGGAGCTCATGGATAGGACTCCATGAATTTTTCAGCCAGAGGAGTATGATGCAGGAGCATTGCCAACAAGCGTGAGTGGAGGACAGATGGATATACACCAACGTGCATTTTGAAGATATTTTGAATTTCAAAGGAGGGCACATTAATGTGATAGATGGAAGTATGTAATTTCTTTTAATGTTTTGGGGATTGTAATGTACATCTTGAGCATCCGCTCTCATCTATCATTTGTGGACAATTAATGTAATCAATGTAAAGTAGATGGTAGTTTTTAATCCAATAAGATAGCTTAAGGTTGTAGGAGTCAAAACTCAAGAGGACTCCCTCATACGTATGGTATGGTAATTTTCTCATTGTAGGAGCAGCAGAGAAGAACATAGATTTTAGGAGTTTTACGAGCAGATAGATGTAGTTGTTCAGACCATGTACAGAAGCACTTGAATTAATAGAAGAATGATTTGATCCAAATTGTCTGGTGTACTTGGTTACTGTTTTCATATATTGAATGGTATGTTTACAACTTGCTTATATTCTTTGTTATGCATTTGTTTCAATTCCATATGTATGTGATTTCATGGTGAATGTATGAAGTCTGTGAGAAGAGTATAAGTTTCAATTGTTTCTCTTCCTGAGAATTCCTACAAGGAGTGCAGTGAAAGTCCACAAGGAGTGCGTTGACGAGGGTTTCTGAGTTTTACCTCAGAAAAACTCAGGAGAGATACCATTATACCAGCAGAAGTGAAATTATAGCATAGAGTCGTGCAAGGTGTGCACAGGCCAGGTCGAATCCTAGACTTTTCCAACCCAAGTGAGAGGTTGAAGAGCTTATAGAAGTGTGCAGAAATGGAGTATTCACATAACCAGAGGTTATTGTGGAAGTTGCAAGGGGTGTGTGCAGGATTCCTTATAATCCTTGAGTTTTCAATAAGGATCAAGCTTGGGAGGGATAGAGACTTGGAGAAGTTCATAGGAAAGGCAAGGCTTGAAGTCACCTATTAGAATCGAGATCATGAGAGTTAGTAGTCGTCAGATTTAGAGGACCAAGAGCCGTCTATTAGGAACTCTGGAATATCGGCACTCGGGAGTCAGAAGTGTGGAGGAAGCTACAATTTGGAAGTCGTGAGTCGCAAAATTCTGATTCATGAAGAAATAACCTGGAGCGTTGAATCGTAAGGGGAACGTGGATTGTCGATCTGACATAAGCGGTCATCGCAGGTTCACATTTCGAGAGAAGGGGAGAGAACCACCTCAGAATCTCCGAGACATGAAATCCCGACGCGCTCGGAAGTTGGGCCGCAGGTCACAACTGAAGGTCACATCAGCGAAGAATTTAAGGGAGGATCTAGGGATCAATAAGCCATATTTTGGAGTTCAGGAATTGGAGGAATTGGGGAAAATCGAAACAAGAGTCCCGAAGCCATGAAATGTAAAGTGCCTTTGGTAAGGCTCATGGTCACTGTCTTTGGTCGCATGGGAGGAGCTTACGCCTAGTGCTTGTTCGCAAAGGTGGGGTTCGTAAAGAGAAGACCTATGGTTTATAAGTGTTGAAGGTTCTAGTGGGGACCAAGGAGCCATTTTGACTCAGAGGAGTTGAATATCCAAAGACCGGGAGGTCAAAAGACCCTACTGGGGTGGGGTTCTACGTCACACATTTTGAGGAAACATTGGTCGTGTTTGACCACTTTTGGAATTTTGACGGGCTGGTTGAAGATGGAGTGCCTAGGCGAAGCGGAGATCGCGGGATCTCACTTGTGTTTTGGACCCAACAAGGGGTTTATTAGGGTTTTGGGATGTCGTCCCATGGGTTTACCCATGATTAGGCCTTGTTGTAATTGTATAAATAAGTAGTAGCTAAGTAATGTAGATTTCCATTGGCTTAGTGCATGACTACTAGTAGGGTTGGCTAGGGCAAAGAGTATGTTTGGCTTGGTGCAAGAGATTGTAAGTTTCTTTGTGCAATCTAGTTGTGTAAAGTAAGGCTTTGTGTGAACAGACTATGTAGGAGTTGGCTCTATGCCTTGACCTAGTTTTGGGAAGGAGGATCTGGTGCGCAGCTCGCAGATCTCCTATCCTCTGCGGAGTTGGGCTATTTGGATTTGTGCATAGGATAAGATGAATGTAAGAATATTGGAGACTAATAAAGAAGAAGAAGAAGAATTTGGTGGACTTAGCCCCACACTGGGGTGAACCACGTATATCCTATGTCTTGATATGCTTTGTGCGATGTTGTTTATGTGATTATTTGCTTAGTGTTTTTGATGTTATGTATAATGAATGTATCTAATGTTGCATCTTAGTGCTTAATGATGTGAATGAATGCTAGATCTGAGATAATGTTATGTGTTAAGTGATGGAAAGTACTCGATCTACAGTGTTACTGTGTTGATCTGTAATAAGGGTTTAACCTACGATGTGAATAAGGTTCAATAAGTAATGCATATTGTTGGATAAGTGATATGTTAAGTGTTGTAATCACAAATCTGTTTCCCAGCTTGGTTGCAGACACATGAGTCTTGCAACCCCCCCTTCCTCTACCTCAGGTGAGACTTCATCTGCTTCGCAGGTGTTACTGAAATGGTTGGTAGTTAGGGTTTTTTTGGTGTGTTGTTGAAGCATTGAACCCTAGGTATGCCCTTTGCCAACAAATGGTTTCGTTGTCGAGACATGAAAATGTTATTTCTAAGAACTAAAGAAAAGAGAAACCTTTGTGTGTAGATCTGTTGTTGTAGTACGCAGTATTCTACTTGACTTGTGAATCTCAGTGCTAAGAAAGGAACCGGGTCTGAAGAAAAGATCTAATATCTTAAATCTTGTTGCTCTGGTAAAGGTAAGATAAGTGGAAAGTTTTGCTT
Organism: Picea glauca; assembly: GCA_000966675.3. Lineage (NCBI taxonomy): Eukaryota > Viridiplantae > Streptophyta > Pinopsida > Pinales > Pinaceae > Picea > Picea glauca. The sequence goes on from JZKD02S0701161.1 coordinate 167,780, forward strand.
CAAAAGTATGAATCTAGGTATTTTTAATAGATGTTTCCCTAGTATTGAAACTAGGGCACAGTCAGAAGAAAGAGTTGATTTGAATAAATTTGATAGAAATAGAGAAATATATGTTATTCCTATGCATAGAAAGAATTTTTGGACTAATAAGTGGATCCATGAACCTAAAAAGAATTTTTGCAGATTGCAGGTCCATCACTGTGATCTCAGTGCACAGAACAAGAGAGGTTGGGGCTCGTTTAAAATAAAGAGAGGATTGACACTATGCTATAATTGCATGAGACCAAGACATCTTGCTAAGGAATGCCCTGGTACAAGTCCTATTTGTCTTTGTTGTAAAGCTATTGGTCATAAGGTTGAGGATTGTCCAAGAATGATTGCTAAAGTTGAAAAGATGAGCATGAGACAAGAAAACTATAAAGAAGGTCAAGAGACTAAGGATATGTTAAATAATCATAAAGAAAAAGAATCAGAGGACTATGGTAATACAGTTAAAAGAAGTAATGGATGATCACAAAGACATCAGTTTACCAGAGATCCTGAAAGAAAAATAGTGTATAGTTACAAGAATAAAAGACTTCGACATAGACTATGTATTGGATGAGGAAACACATGTGAACATTATGCCAGAAAGCACTTGGGAAATTTTGGGAAAACCTGCTATGATAACTTCATTGGGAAGGATAGGCTTCTTTAAAGGAAAGATGATAACCCTATGTGGAAGAGTTACTAGTATACCTATGATTGTTCATGAAACATCGACCGAAGAAGAATCTGAAGTCATTAAGTTTATTAAGAACAGTGCCCCTTTTCCACTTTTGTTAGGAAAGACTTGGATTGAAAAGGATCATATGAGGAAGAAAGCAGAGGAGGATGCTATAGAAAAGGAAAAGCAAGAACTAAGGGATCTCGTAGCTAAAAGAATAGGTCGACTGATAGAAGAATGAGAAGTTGAGTCGAAGCAACAGAAGGAAAGAGAATTATCTATCAAATTTGAAAGGGCACAAGAAGGTTTGAAGGACCTATCCATGCAAGACGAAAGTATGTCCACCCAGGACCTAGTAAGCAAAGAGGTATTACCTTTGGACCCCTTGAGAACACATCAGCAGTGCGAAGTCACTACGCTAAGAACAGATAAGAATAAGAATGGAAAGAGGAATCTAGATACTCGGATCACCGAAAAGAAAGCAAGGAAGCTCAGTAAGAAGAAATACAAGATTAGAAAAACTACAAGAAGTCCCAAAGAAGACTTCGCAAGAGATAGATCTACCGAAATTGAACCTTGCTGGAATAGCAAAACCACACAGAATGACACTTCTCCACGATGAAGCGATATGACCGTTGGAAGCGCCCTGACCATTAGAATAATGCTCCAGAATGGCTAGAAACATAGTTATTTCCGGAAATACCTCCATTGGACCATTAAGACCATGCCATAATGGATGAATGCGCATTGATGGACACATTCCTGCCCATTGGAGGAATCTATTACGATGTTTCTTATTTAACCTGTTAGGTGTTGCGTCGGGACCACATTTTGCCAACCGTGATTATCTAACCTACAAGAACATTGATTGTATAGCGCATTGTGCTTTCTGGACCTGACCATATATTTTATTACCTTGCTTGTTTGCTCGACTACCCGATTTATTTGATTACGAGTGTGAATGTCAAGAAAACATTGTGCATTAGAAAATTCATTGGAGGAGATTCTCATAGATCTCATGGCTGAGAGAGTCATGACTGTAGGATTGCAAGTGTCATCGACTGGGGGATTGCAAGAATCCCCTTCAACTACACATCATTCTAGCCGAACCATGACGGAGAAGCGAAGAAAGCATTGTGATGATCTTGCTAACACGAAGTAGATCCCATTGGTCTTGTCGGACTACATACCACCTTTGGTTGTCACAGTGAACCGTGATAGCATCCCATGAGAATTCGAGTACACGTTGATCATTGTGTACATCTCGAAGGGTATATGTGCAATTGAACCCCAATTAGGACATATCTCTATGTTGAAGAACAACAACTTCAACCTCAGAGATAGGAAGAACTATGCAATCCTCGCACCACATAGGTATTTGATGAAGATGACTTGGAAGAATTCGTGCATTGTCTCCCAATCATGGATAAAGGAGCTCACGCAATCAACGATCCTGAATTTAATGAAGATCCCCCACTTCGGCCAACCTCGGGAAGTTAACACTTGCGTTAAAATCCTCTTGACGTGATTCCATGGAGGGTATATGTGGCTTGACAGGCACATCACTATGGATCCGGTGCTGATCCATCTCATCATAGGACTGAACATGCAGGGACCGGACCCTCAAGAGTTCTACCCAAGGAAGGTTGCAGATCGCTCCTTGGCACAACGCATAAAGGAAGACTGTTGGCCCTTAACCAAGTTTTGGGAGATTCTTGGTCATAGTGACCTATTTTGGTACTTCGAAAACCTGTCGAAGGAGGGGCACAAGACGAAGCGGAGATCACGGGATCTCAGCCCACTTTTGGGTCCTTTTTGGGTTTTTGGGATAATGTAACGGGAATGGGATGTGGGCCCATGAGTTTACCCATGTTTAGGCCTATTTTGTATGTATAAATAGAAGGATAGGAAATGTAATTCAAAGGGGGAATCAGCATCTATGTGATGTATGCAAAGTTCAAGTAGGGTTTTGTAAGGGCTTTGTGCATTATGTGTAAGACTTGCAGAGTTGAGTGCAAGTCCCTATGCAAGACTGTAGAAGGCTTTATGCTGTAACGCAAGGAAGAAGGATCTAGCGAGTTGTGCAGATCTTTTGTCCTATGTAGAGTAAGGGTTTTGAGGCTCTGTGCTTGTAACCGATTAACTGAAGACTATAAAGAAGAAGAGTTGGTGGGCGTAGCCCCAGGGTGGGGGTGAACCACGTAAATACTGTGTTATGATGCTTTGTGCTTTGTCTTAATGTGTTTATGTCTTCTTTTGATAAAGTGCTTTAAGATGATTAGATAGATCTTCTTATGCTTAGTGCTAATGATGTATAAGAATGTTAGATCTGATTTATATGAATGTGTTGAGTGCTTGATCTACAATATCTAACCTATCTATTGATGCTAAGTGCCTTATATTAGTGTGAATGCTACGAAGCCCTATTTTATTAGTAAAGTGGACATTTCTTGCATATTGAGGAACTGATAGTGTTGAGTGATTTATTAAGTAGTACAATCATAGATCTGTGTCCCAGCTAAGGTTGCAAACACTTGAGTCTTGCAACTGCCCCTGTCTCTACCTCGGGTGATACTTCATCTGCTTTGTAGGTGTTACCGAAAGGGTCGATAGTTAGGGCTTTGTTGGTGCATTGTTGTAGCCTTGAACCCTGGGTCTACCCCTATGCCAACAAATGGTTCCATTGTCGAGACCTAAAACTATGATTGTTGGGAATTTAGGAAGAAGAAGCTTTGTGGAAATATTTGACTAGGGATTGTGAAAGCTTTGTGTGTAGATCTATGCCCTAGTGCACAATTTCCTACTTGATTTAAAAATCTCTATGCTAAAGAAGGAACCCTGATTAAAAGAGGTAAGATCTGCAAGCTCTGTGCTATGATAAAGGTAAGAATAGTTAAAAGTTTTAGATCTAGAAGCTTTGTGCTCTGTAGAAGTAAGATAAGTGGAAATTTTTGTTTCTAGAGTATGGGTATAGGTATGTTTAATAGAGTTTGTCCTAGTTTGAAAACTAGGGCATTAATAGATGAAAGAAGGTTTGATATGAGTAGATCTGATAAGAATAGTGAAAGATATGTTATACCCATGCATAGAAAGAATGTTTGGACTAACGAATGGATGCAGGATCCCAGAAATAAATTGCTGCAGGTTAGCTACCATGATCCTAGTGCATTGTATAGAAGAAGTTGGGGATCATTTAAAAGAAAGAGAGGATTAACCCTCTGTTACAGTTGCACAAGACTAGGACATCTGGCTAAGGAATGCCTTGGTGGAAGACCTAGTTGCCTCTATTGTAAAGCTCTAGACCATGAAGTATCGGATTGCCCTAGAATGATTGCTAAGCTTGAAAGAATGAATATCAATCAAGAGAACCCTAAGGTAGATCCAAAAACTGAGATTATGGAAGAATACCAGAAAGGATCTGAGCAAGCATTGTTACAAATGAAAGAAACCCCGAATAACCATCGACATGTCATATTATCAGAGATCTTCAAAGGAAAAGAATGCATCGAAGCAAGAATAGGAGACTTCGACATTGACTGTGTTATATATGAGGAAAAATAGGTGAATATCATGACAGAGAGAACTTGGGAAGCTATAGGGAATCCTACTATGATTCCTTCATTAGGAGGAATAGGGTTATTCAGAGGAAAACTGGTAAACTTGTGTGGAAGGCTCGCTCAAATACCTATGATCATCAATGGAACTTCGACGAAGGAAGATTTTGAGATTATTAAATTTGTTGAAGATCGTGCCCCGTTTACCATGTTAATAGGAAAACCTTGGATTGACCAAGATCAAGCCAGATGAAAGAAAGAAGAAGAAGTCTTGGAGCAGAAGAAACAAGAGTTGAAATATTTCATGACTAGAAGGATCGCACACTTGATCGAAGAACAGGAGAACGGGTCAAATTTATTTAACACTAGAAACCCATATGTCAAAGTTGCAAGAACATTAGAAGACTCATAGAATACTAAAGTACATATCTCGGATAAAGAAGAGGTGTTACCCTTGAGTCCTAGGAGAGAATCTCAACAGTGTGAAGTAACTAAGACCACAGAAGATAAGAATAAGAATGGAAAATGAACTACCGAGATGAAGCTCACTGGAAAGAAGGCTAGAAAGAAAAGTAAGAAGAGAGCTAAGTTGCAGAAGGTTCCAGAGGGAACTTCACAGACAAAAAATTTGCAGAATTGGAGTTTCGTCAGGATATCATAACAGTGACACATGGCACTTTGCCATGGCAAAGCAATATAGTTGTTGGGGCCGATATATCCATTCGACTCCTGCTCCAAACAGGTCGAAAAGAATTTACAGCTCGACACCAGACCATTGGACTGCACCATAACGGATAGAATAAGAGTTAATGAGGCTTCACACCCATTACAAGCGAACCGTTGTCGAGTTGCCTACTTATCCCATCGCGCCATGCATGGAGAACACTTTTGCTAAATAAGAATTTGATGCCCGCAAACTAAGATAATTGTATACAGTGATCATTGTGCTATTATTGTTTGTTCTAGTGTTGTATCGAAGCTCATCGTGACCCCGATAATTTTAATCCTGAGTGTGTATGTCCAACGAGCTCACTGCAGTTGAAGAATCAGTAATAGAATTTCTCCTTGACTTAATGACTAAAAGAGTCATGTCAGAGAGAGGAGTGTCTATAGGTGTACAAGCATATTCAATGAGAGGATTGTTGGCCTCTTCATCCACTGCTCAAGTCGGTCCATCCCAACCAGTAGATGAAAAGAGAACTAAGAACAGAGATGATCTCGCGAATGCCAAGATGATTCTGAGTTTTTTACCTACCTATCTACCACCCCTAAGCGGTGCAATCAATTGAGACAGTGTGCCCAGAGAGTTTGAGTATGCTTTGGTCACTACGTACCTCCCGAAATGGATACGTGCAGTGCACATAGATCAAGATAAGCTCACAGCGTTGAAGTTTAGCGACTTCAACCTTGGTGACAGGAAGGTATATAACATGTTTTCTCCACATAAGTATCTGACCAGGACCAAAGGAAAGAACTCGAAGATCATTCCCCAGTCATGGACCATGAGCCTCACGCAGTCCACACTGCTCAATGTCATGAAGATTCCTCACTTTGGAAGGCACCAAGAAGTGAATGCATGCATCAAACTAGTGTTGTCATGCTACCATGGCAGATACTTATGGTTAAACTGTTGTATCACAATGGATCCGACGTTGATCAATCAGATCATGGGACTAAGCATGCAAGGCCCTGACCCACAGGATTTTTACCCAAGAAAATCCATGGATCACACTCTTGCGCAGAATATTAAAGACACCTATGGAGATGTAGAGAAGGGCACACGAGACTACAAGGTAGTTTCTATCCAAAGCGACGCAGTGTGCCTCGCCTACCAATTGATCGTAGGAAAGTTGGTGTGGAATAATCGACCCACCCAAGTCACTGGTTTCGTAGTCGACCTCGCAGGGAAGTGCGCGGAGGGCCTACAAATGAATTGGGTGAAGTACCTTGTGAACCAGTTGGAACTAGACTGTAAGAAGCGCAAGATTAGGGATCTGAATTCCACTTTAGTTGGCTTCTTATACTGATCACTTTTATCACATGGGAGATGTCGAAAGGTGTGACCTTCCCGGACATCGATCCCTTTGAACCTTTGGCCACAAAGTTTAGTATGCTATGGTACTCTAGTGACATGAACAAGCAATGGCAGTCGAATGTCGTGTTCCACACATATTACAACTAGCTGAAGACAGTCATCCAGTCTAAGCCGCATATAACCCCGAACACTCTCCACCATTTTAGATCTTTAATGAAGTTCAGTGTGGACCTCCATTTCATCTATATCACAGTGTGAGCTGATGAACACAAGGAACAGTTTCATTCTTACTACAAGCTGACGAAGGAGGACTTGGAGGAGATCACCAAGGACTGGTCGGCGGACCTCCTCATTCCAGCAAACCCTATGAATATGTCTGACTTAGACAGTCTAGAAGCAGGGCATGATACACATGGACCTAGCAAGATAAAGAAGACCGAAGAGGTCCATGATTTAGACAGCGCATCTGTGAAGACTGCTTCCATCTCAGCAGAGCAAGCAGAAGATGGCGGAGAGATAGATGGCACATAATTTCAACATAATAAAGGCGAGGTTACACCGCCTAGAGATGAGGAGGACCCCTCGAAGAAAAGGAAGGTTTACCCTTTGAAACCTTCTTCTAGGAAGAAATCAAAAGCAACTAGGACCAAATTTGAGACCATCCTCACCTCAGACGACTTCGACTTCATTGTCGCAGCACTCAATGATGCTTCGCTGAAGATAGTAGAGAAGCAAGAAGCTAAGTAGGAGGAGGTGTTCAATCATATTAAGGACGATCTCCAAGAGGTGCAATAGGAATTACAATCCAAGCACGCAATTTCTATTGTGCCTCTGTCAACAGGAACAATAGAACTAGGTGATGAGCCAACTCAACTACACTGCATCGCTGATACAGTTGAAGCTCGCCTTTGATGATCTTAGGAAGAGACAACACAAGCCACCCAGGCTTTAGCGCAAGTACAGAAATACCTTGAGGAGCAACGTAATGCTACAGAATGGGAAAATCTTGCTCTGCAAGCGAAGTGGGATGAAGAAAAATCATAGGTATAGCAAAGCAAGGAATAGTTTCTCACCGAGCAATTTGAGGTAAAGGAAATGGTTCACAGAGCACTTTTCTCTGTGACAGTTGTCGAAGTAAAGGCCGAAGAACAAGTTCCATAGAAGGTGCCACAACTTGAAGAGGTAATCCAACATCTTCGACAGTGCATAGCAGACTTGCAACTCTGCACTGTGCCCGAGACCCCTCAAGATGTAAGAGACCTAAGGGAAGCAACTATCTGCAATGCAGTTGACAGATTAAAATCTATTACCTTGGAGTGCAAGCAGCTAAGTAACCGGAGTGCCCAGACATATGAGAACCTCACCAAGAACCCAGAGTTACAGGCATTGGAATCGCAGCTCAAGGAAGAAAAACAACATGCAAACACACTATAAGCGCAGCTGAAGGCCCTGTCAGTCATAGAAAGAATGAAGAGGTCTCATGAGCAACGCACATCCTAGTAGAAGATCCATACGATCCAGAGCAAAGTTATGGAAGTTAATCAATGACTCCAACCTATGCAAGATAAGGCATGTTAGTTGTTTACAGAGGTTGAAAATCGAGGAGCACAGCTAGAACGGGTCATTAAAGCAGCAGAACAACACCTAGAAGGGCCACTAAATGACACAGTGATACAGGAGTTCACCGATCCAAAGGTCGTCGCACAGTAGCAGGTCAAAGCAGCTTGAGCCAAGATCGATGCCTTCGAAGCATAACTGGTCAGATTAGAGTGACTCGGGAGATTAGAGTGAGTGTTGGGGGTCTGTTGGCCCTTGACCAAGTTTTGGGAGATTCTTGGTCATAGTGACCTATTTTGGCACTTCAACATCCTGTCGAAGGAGGAGCGCAAGACGAAGTGTAGATCATGGGATCTTGGCCCACTTTTGGGTCCTTTTTGGGTTTTTGGGATAATGTAACAGGAATGGGATGTGGGCCCATGGGTTTACCCATGTTTAGGCCTATTTTGTATGTATAAATAGAAGGATAGGCAATGTAATTCAAAGGGGGAATTGACATCTATGTGATGTATGATAAGTGAAAGTAGGGTTTTGTAAGGGTTTTGTGCATTCTGTGTAAGACTTGCAGAGCTGAGTGCAAGACCTTGTGCGATACTGTAGAAGGATTTGTGTTGTAACGCAAGGAAGAAGGATCTAGCGAGCTGCGTAGATCTTTTGTCTTGTGTGAAGCAAGGGTTTTGAGGCTTTGTTCTTGTAACCGATTGACTGAAGACTATACAGAATAAGATTTGGTGGACATAGCCCCAGGGTGGGGGTGAACCACGTAAATCCTATGTTATGATGCTTTGTGATTTGTCTTAATGTGTTTATGTCTTCTTTTGCTAAAGTGCTTTAAGATGATTATATAGATTTTCTTATGCTTAGTGATAATGATGTATAAGAATGTTAGATATAATCTATATGAATGTGTTGAGTGCTTGATCTACTAGATCTGACCTATCTATTGATTCTAAGTGCTTTATATCAGTGTGAATGTTGCGAAGCCCTATTTTATTAGCAAAGTGGATATTGCTTGCATATTGAGGAAATGACGGTGATGAGTGCTTTATTAAGTAGTACAATCACAGATCTATGTCCCAGCTAAGGTTGCAAACACTTGAGTCTTGCAACCACCCCTACCTCTACCTCAGGTGAGACTTCATCTGCTTCGCAGGTGTTGCCGAAAGGGCTGGTAGTTAGGGTTTTGTTGGTGCGGTGTTGTAGCATTGAACCCTGGGTATGCCCCTGTGCCAACAAAGACTATGGTGGTGTAGAAAAGGGAAATCGAGGCTACAAGGTAGCCTCCATCCAAGATGGCACATTTCTCCTAGCTTGTCAACTTATAGCTGGTAATCTCATCAGAAAGAATCGTCTGATGCAAGTCACTATATTTGTAGTAGACCTCATAGGGAAGTGCATAAAAGGCATGCAAATTAACTGGGTGAGTTACCTCGTCAACGAGTTGTAGAAGTATTGTCACGAAGCACAATATCAGGGATATGAGTTTCATTTTAGTTGGCTACTAGTATTGTTCACATTGGTCACTTGGAAAATGTCAGAAGGAGAAGCCTTCCCAAAAGTTGAGCCATCGGAGCCATTGGCCGCAAGGTTCTCCACCTTGTAGTATACAAATGATATGGAGAAGTAGTGGAAATAAAACGCGGTGTTCCATGCTTACTACCTACAGCTGAATCATGCTATTGAAGAATTCTCACGAATGACACCCAACACTTTGCATCATTACAGGCCGCTAGCGAATTTTTGCGCAGATCAACACTTTATCTACATCACTACGTACAGGGATGAAAGCAAGGAGGAGATGCAGTCCTATTACAAGATGACCGACGAAGACATGGAGAAGATAACCAAAGAATGGCCAGTAGAGTTCCTTGTACCAGTGGAATATGCATAACTCTCTAACCCCAACATCATAGGTAGTCCATTGGTCACCCGGGTCGAGCATGATGGACAAGCTAGCGTGAAGAAAAAAAATAAAAAGGAGGAAGTCCAAAACATAGAAACTAATGAGGAGGATAGTGCATCAGAGGAAAGTAGACTTGAGTCACCCACAGGAGGAGGAGAAGACGAAGTGAACCAAGAAGAAGGGGAAGTTACACCACCGAAGGATCCCTTTATAGAGGTCGAAACATCAAAGAAAAGGAAGTTTTCTCCACAGAAACCCTCAGCAAGAAATAAGACCCAAGCCAATAAACCCCAGTGAAAGAATGTGCTCACCATGGACGACGTCGATCTCATCATCGCAGTCATGGAAGATGCTTCAGAGGATATCTTGTAGAAACATGGAGCAAAGCAGGAGACGATGTATGTCAGAATCAAGAAGGAGCTAAAAGACATATAGCAAGCCATCTACTCGAGTTGCACAGTGCCTACTGCACCTCCTTCGTCCAAGATTGCAGAATTGGGGGACGAGCCTTCCCAATTATGAAGATTGGAAAATGCAACAGAGGCTCGACTTCATCGATCCCAAGAAGAAAAGGAACAGACTACAGAATACTTGAAGCAAGAAAAAGAGGAGGTCTTAGAGAAACTTCGAGCTACGCAAAAGGAGAAAGATGAAATTCGAGCGATGATTGAGGAGGAAAAATCAAAGATGCAGAAAGAAAAAGACTGGTTGCTTGAAGAGTAGACTGTGGTCAAAGAAGTAGTGACTAAAGAACTTCACTTTGTGATGGGCTTGGCACAGGAGGAATAAGATTCAATCAAGATACAAGTGGGGAATCTCGTTGAAGCCATTCAGCACCTTCAAGCAAGAGTAATGGAGCTAGAAATCCAAGCAGTGTCGAGCACTCCGCAAGAAGTGCATGATCAAAGGGAATAAATCGCCAAAAGCATAGCAGAAAGAATCAAGGCACTCAGCTCAGAGTGTAAGAAACTAAGTGATTGGATTGCATAGACCTATGAGAACCTTGCAAAAGATCCATAGCTGAAGAAATTGGAAGCACAACTCGAGGAGGCGAAGCAGTAGGCATCCACCATGAAAGCGCAAATGAAGCTTCTTACAACAGTTGAGAAAATGAAGCGATCACAGGAACAATGTGCAGTCTAGTAGCAGGTTACTGCCATCCAGAGAAAATTCATGGAGGTGACACAGAGACTCCATCTATTGTAGGACGAATCTTGTATGATTTTTGAAGAGATTGAAGGCCAAGGCTCGTAGCTAGACCAAGTAGTTACGACAGTGGAATAGCGCCTGGAAGGGCCTGTTACAAAGAAAGTAATTCAAGATTTCATCGAGCATTAGGATCTTACAAAGCAGCAAGTCGAAGCAGCTCGAGCTAAGATCGAGGCCATTGAAGAAACACTGCCCAGATCTGAGTGAATTGAGATGAGTCACAGGTAAGTGTTGGGGGCCTATTGGCTCTTGACCAAGTTTTGAGGAAACATTGGTCATGTTTGACCACTTTTGGGACTTCAATAGGCTAGTCAAAGATGGAGCACGTAGGCGAAGTTGAGATCAGGGGATCTCACTTGTTTTGTGGACCCAACAAGGGGTTCATTAGGGTTTTTGTATTAGGGTTTTGGGATGTCATCCCATGTGTTTACCCATGACTAGTCCTTGTTGTAATTGTATAAATAAGTAGTAGCTAAGCAATGTAGATTTCCATTTTCTTAGTGCATGACTACTAGTAGGGTTGGCTATGTGCAAAGATTATGTTTGGCTTAGTGCAAGAGATTGTAAGTTTCTTTGTGCAATCTAGTTGTGTAAAGAAAGGCTTTGTGCGAACAGACTATGTAGGATTTGGCTCTGTGCCTTGACCTAGTTTTGGGAAGGAGGATCCGGTGTGCAACTCGCAGATCTCATGTCCTCTACAGAGTTAGGCTCTATGGATTTGTGCACAAGAGAAGATGAATGTAAGAAGATTGGAGACTGATAAAGAAGAAGAAGAATAAGTTGGTGGGCGTAGCCCCACACTGGGATCAACCACGTATATCCTGTGTCTTGATATGCTTTGTGCGATGTTGTTTATGTGATTATTTTATTAGTGTTGTTGATTTTATGTATAATGAAAGCATCTGATGTTGTAGCTTAGTGCTTATTGATGTGAATGAATGATATATCTGAGCTAATGCTATGTGCTAAGTGATGGAAAGTACTCGATCTATATTTTTATCATGTTGACCTGTAATAAGGGTTTAACCTGCTATGTGAATAAGGTTCAAGAACTAATGCATATTGTTGGCTAAGTGTTATGTTAAGTGTTATAATCACAGAATTGTGTCCCATCTTGGTTGTATACACCTTAGTCCTACAACCCCCCCTTCCTCTACCTCGGCTGAGACTTCATCTACTTCGCAGGTGTTGCTGAAAGGACTGGTAGTTAGGGTTTTTTTGGTGCGATGTTGAAGCATTGAACCCTGGGTCTGTCGTTGTTCCAATAGGACCAAAGGAAAACAACCTCTTTGTGGAAAACAACTTCATCATGGTGTCATCGTGGATAGTATTTAGGTCTGCCATAAAATCCTTGAAATCCCAAATATGTTGAGCATCTTGATGAGGTTGTCCATTGAAGGTTGGGATTTTCTCAAGCAACTTCAATGGAGGAGGTTTGTTTGGATGCCCAAGAATTTCCAAGAAATCCAAATGTCCAAAAGTAACATCCATATTTTACTTGAAATATTCAATAGAGATTATCAATGAAGACTAAGGCCCTATCAGAACGGGTCCTCAAGGGAGAAACCTTCATCGACAATATCAACTATATCTTAATGAATGTACTTAATCAGGATGATATTTTGTATTGGTTGATTAGTGATGTGTATGATTAGTGATTAGTGATGTGTATTTTTAGTGATGTGTATGATTAGTGATGTGTATGTTTAGTGATGTGTTTGATTAATGATGTGTATGATTAGTGATCTTTGTTTACATGCCAAAATCTTGGTCTTTTGATGTTATACAAAGAAAAAATTGGGTCTTTTATGTTGAACTTATACAACCATCCTTGTGATAGGTAGTTGTCTTAAACCAAATTAACATGTATATCTCATTTCTAAATCAAAATGTTGAGAGGGATCTTTGAAACCAGGGTAATCTTTGAGCTTATTCTTTTGGAAAATGTGAGAAACTTGTTTATGGATGCAAGTGGTAATCTATGGAAGTAGATCTTTTTTTTTAATTTTTATCAACTAATGGAGAATATTCTACTAAATTCTTTAAAAAAATAGTATTTGATAGAGAATACATAAATGAAATCATAACTATGGAATTTTGTTTTGGTAACTTTGCAAGAATTTTTGAAGGTAATATATCATGAAATTGTTGAAATAGAAATCTTAACATGACTTGGAATATGATGCACATAATTAATCACAACTGAGATGAACATGAGAATCCTATTATTGTTTTCTAAGGTATTTACACTAAATATTGGGTGAGTGCATCTCATTATTTAGAGTATTATGCTCATAATCAAATGTTGTGTTGTAAAACTAGACATAGCTAATTATTCCTGAGGTTGACATCTACAAGTGTGAGTTTTGGGACTTGCTTGGTAAGTTACAAGATCTTTTTCATTAATTTTGTTTTTCCTTCTAAATGATTATTGATTTGAATCATGTTTGCAACTAAACATATAAATAAATTTATGTTGTTAATTGTTTCTTTAAAATATTACAAATATTGTTAAATAATTTTCTCACTAAAACCCTAAAGAATGTCCTAAAATTTTTAGTGTAAGAGTTTGTTGCGACATTTCCAATGAAGCTAGTTGCTATAATTATAATAGTAAATACCATAAAATTAACTCTCATATGATTCAAATTGGATTGAATGAAAATGATTTTTTCTCTTCCAAACATTGTGCCCTATTTCTCGAATAGACTAGTTTATACATGAATATTTCCTCTTGATGAAAAAAAATGTGAATCCTCAACATTATCACTAGTACCTCATTTTTTTGTGAATCAATGCATTTTTTGTTTTCCTCAATTTGAGAGTTAGGCTATGGATTTCCCAAGAAAAACATTTAATTTAAAATATAATAAAATATATTAAAATTTTGAAATTTTCCAAATAGATCATTTATTTGAATCTACGTTGTCCTTAGTGTTGTTTGACCTTAGTAACCTCTCCTAATTTGGGGGGAGAGATCTCATGTCTAGTTCATACCCACTTGAGTTAACTTTTAGGGATTTTTTTCATGCAACCATGTAGGGGAAACCCTAGAAGACTTCACCACATTTTATTGGTGATAAACAGGGAAACCATTGATGTTGAATATAGTATGATTGACCCGACATGAACATCAACTATCAAATTACAGAGTTTGAATAAGATATCACAGAGGTAGTCAACCTATGGATTTGACCTTGATACCGCTTGCTTGTAAATCATGGTACTCAACCACTTAAGCTAATCCACCAGATAGTTTTTACATATAACCATGGATGGGAAACCATCAAACACTTAATCATTGTCGATGGGTGTTAACCAAGGTAAACCATCAGCCTTGATTATGGATCTTAATCCTAAGGGGATCAATACCATGAAACCTATGACCTACATTACTTTAGGGGGGAAGATTTTATGTCTAGCTCATGACTAGTTGAACTAACCTTTAGGGATTTTCATGAAGAGACCTAATCAATAATTCTTTGTGTATCAACATAACACAACACATTACACATATGTTCTACAAATTCAACAACAAATTTAGCATCAATCAAAAAATTATCATCCAAAACCCTAGACCTTACCTTAGTTTCTACATTTGAGATAGATTGCTTCCAATGTTTCCATGTCATTGATAATTATGGAAGCTAAATCATCCTTCACCTCAAATGGCCATTGAAGATCAATGCAGTGAGCGACAAATCTTGTATCTTTGGAAAACTTACAATATAATGCTTGTGAATGTTGGTGGTTACATATAGAACTCAGTTTTTTGTGACTAATTTCATTTATCACCCAAATCCAATCAAGTTAGGTGATTCCATTCGATGAATTACTCAAAGAATATATAGTTCAATGTCCAAAAAATAGGCATGTACTTCTTTTGGATCATCAGTGCTACTGGGTTGCAAATGGGTATTCTATTTATGATAACTTGGAAAACATTAGATAGCACCACCTACTTGGCGCCCTGCATAATTAGACCTTCAAGAACAATGTGTTATTCTTAAGAAGTTAAAGAATGAGAAGAAGACACAACAAAAATATCTAGAAAAACTTGTCAACAAAGAAACGTTGATTGGCAATCACTGATAAGTTGAATCGGGAAGTCATCATCGATGCAATCAAAGTTGAAAAATTGAGTGAATATTTCTAGCAAGGCATTAATCAATAAAATGACACTCACGAATCTAGTTACAATTTAAGGTCCCTTTGTCATAATTGATGATCTTAGTGTATCAAAAATAAAACCCTATCATCACCTAAACCACAAATTTAATCACATAAAAAATTAGTTTGCATTTCTAAATATCATAATGCTAATTCAACTCATTTCCAAAGATATATCAAGAATCATAATTAAATAAGTCTTAATAAAATATTGCATGATATAATTTTATCCTAGCAATGAAAAAGAAAGCATGTATCCATTACATAGTCAATCAACCTTAAGGAATGACACAACAACACAAGTTTGCATTCAATCACAAACCAGCAATGGAGAATGATATGTCCATAAACTATATAAATTCCAATATAAAGTCCATAAACTACAAAGTGCAATTTATATAACAGTTCTTTGTTCTAACCCTAGAATCAAAGAAAAAATCATCTTGACCATTTTTTTCTCGATTCATATCAAATGTGCTAGTGACATATTTTCAAGAATGGAATTATGATCTTCTATCGATAATTTCCATTGTCGATTCTTGGACTTTTTCCTAGTCTTCACTGGCTTCAACTGCAACCGGGCTGCTATGACCAAATGAATGTATTGAGCACATATAACATCTAGCTCATAGTCTTGAAAAATAATATGGTCATTACATTTCCTTACTTCTGTAAAAAAAGTGTCCCATTAAAAAAATTGAACCCACTGCATACGTATAATTTGACGGATCTTTAAATTCTTGCATCAACATGCTTTTCGACCTAGTGCATCTCAATAAATAATAATGCACTTTTTTTGGATTATCTATCGGTGAAATGATAGAAAATACATCACCTTCTCTAACCATATCATAAACATTATCATAATCCTTGTCAATCACAACCACTTCATTGTCACGCTCTGCATCGGTGATATTTCCAAATGGGGGCAATGGTGTCAATTATTGGTGTATCCATGGTTTGACAAAAATTTTAGTTTGGTTTTGACACTCATTGAAGGACTCTACATCATCAATACATGCAAGACAAAAGCAAGAGTACTTTC
Source organism: Picea glauca (assembly GCA_000966675.3). Lineage (NCBI taxonomy): Eukaryota > Viridiplantae > Streptophyta > Pinopsida > Pinales > Pinaceae > Picea > Picea glauca. The sequence continues at coordinate 183,959 of JZKD02S0701161.1, forward strand.
AATTGTGTGTATATTTTATGTTTTTTACTCCTAATGGAGTGTACGCCCCTTGTTTTAGGGATTGCAGCACAATTATATGGAATTGATCTGTCAACATCTCCCATTGTAATATTCCAGAAGAACATGTTCAAGATAAATACATAAGTCATGCAAATCAAATTTCACATTTAAATAAAAATAAACTTTTTTTCATAATTTAAATAAAAATACTCATGTACATCTAAACATATTAACTAATTGCATTTGAAAACATTGTAGGGGGGAGAATTAAATAAACAACCATTTAATTTACAACATAACAATAAAAGTCAAGAAATTTCTATAATTTAGCACATTCGCCTACAAATTTATCAATTATAATAAATTTTTATAAGAGATT
>JZKD02S0701161.1:188782-200296 GCA_000966675.3 Picea glauca
TCCATGGCATTCGCTGGCAGCCTTTAAGGTCGGGCTTCTGGCATGAGGCCCATGTGCCTGGCCTTCAACTCTCAGTACCAAACACCTAAGTTGTTCCTTAATCCTCACGGTTCCTCACTTCCGCCTCTCGCCTCTTTCCTCGCTGGTGTTGGTCTGGTTGTGGCTTTGTGCATGGCGGTGGATGGTGGTGAATGTTAGTATTAGTTTGGAGAAATAGATGGCCTGAGTTTGAATCTCAAAGCCATATATCCATTTTTCTAGAATTGAAGCGTAGCATTGTCGTTGTCATGTAATCTCTCTCTGGTATTTCCGTCTCTTTGCCATTTTTTATTCATTTTTCTCATTTCTTATTGAATGTACAGTGATGATTTTGCATGATCCCTTGTGATGTTAAAAATCAAACTTTCAATCTTCTGAGATATAAGAGATCGCAAGTATCCAACCGAGCTTTGAACCAATAGAGCTACAGAAGCAGGCTACTGGAAGGCCACTCGCAAGGACCGAGCGATTTTCAATGCACGAAGTTCTTCACTCGTTGGGATGAAGAAAACCCTGGTGTTTTACAAGGACCGAGCTCTGAAGGGAGAGAAGAGAAACTGGGTGATGCGTGAGTATAGTCTCGAGGGAAAATTTTCATACAATCAACTCCCAAAGTCTTCCAAGGTAAATACTTCCATATCACATCTATCCAATCTCTTACTGTGTGTTCCATCTCAGAACGTTTCCAATGTATATATAGTGTAGTGTTACCAGGATCATGGTCTTTGATCTGTGAAAGTATCATTTTTTTTATGTTTTTAGGGTTTTCAACTTTGCATCCTTACGTTACCATTCTATATATCTGTATAAATTCCATGTTAGTGTTGTTAGGTCGTCAATTCTATGTTACTATGTATCCTGGGATAAGCGTGTTAGGTAAGTGAACTGTATTTCTTCCCCGCCTAAGCAGAGCTAGCTCAGGTAATACCAGGTCCTAAAATGAAGGCCTATCCCCGATTGTCCCCTATCTTTTACGATATTTCATTAAGATACCATTCAATAATATTGGATTACGGGTAAAGCCTCGACTGTAGAAGGGTGAAATGCTAACTTCAAATTCCAGTTCAAATTCCCGATGTGACTCTCTTCCAGCCTTGCCTACCGAAAAGGAAACCGACATAGCTGGACAGAAGAAGCGTCTCTGTTTTCTTTTCCATCCGGTCCATATCACATACTGCATGTATAAATATATGGTTCTTATGATGTTTATCATAGATGTTTTGATGTATTTCTAATCATCTTCGTATGAACAGGATGAATGGGTGGTCTGTCATATATTTCAGAAAAGTATAGCTCATATCTTGATGTTGTGTCTGGAGTATGGCTTCAGGACCCCAGTCATCATCCACAACAACATAGAACATCTGTAGACTCTACAGAACTCTCTGAATTTTCCAGCATTATGAGGAGTATTGCTCCTTTCATACACAATATGGTTCTAAACGACCCAAGGCTTAACATGAATAGCATAAGTAGGCCTAGTCCATTCCCTCCATTTCTGAATCTGAGACAAGAGAACAACCATGTCCAACAACCTCCTTTTCTCTTTTCATAGTTGGTTGCATTCCCACCAAATTCCATATCCACAAATGTGATTTTTCTAATGGAAAATCAGGCCCAACTCCATAGCCTCCTTCCAAGGTTGTCGCAGAATTCCCTCCTGAGGGCACTATTTGACCAATACAACAATTTTGGAACCCTAAAGAATTGCAAGTTAGAGCCTTCTTTTGGTCCACAGCTAGCTAAATTTGGCAAGGTTGAGCCGGCAAGTCAGTGGTTGAAAGTCAGCCACGGCTTGAAATCAACATGGAAAACAATGGGCTTCCTACGCAGATGCAACCTCAACTTGCGCTCTCCCTTCCTCAAGCTGACACTTACTTGTTTGGGTATTGAAATGAGCTATTAAATTGTTTGTAATCATCTCAACCGATCATTTCAAGTAGGTCCTTCATCAACTAGTCCAGTGGATCTGGATAACTTTTGGGGCTATTGATTTCACACTATCCAAACCATTTATATCGCAGAAAACTGCCATATGTACATATAATCTACAAAGGCTTTTGATCAAATGCTTGGACTAAAGAGAATACCCATTACTGCACATAAAGAGACCTATTACGGAAGCCATAAGTTCAGCTACCTTGTCTATCATTAGGTCAGTTCAGAGGGAACACAGATCAAGGAGATACTTTTTCTTTACCACAAGTTACCACACATAACTGGAGTCAAAACCAAGTGTCTATTAGAACTATTTTTTTTTTCAACATTTTCAATTCTTATTTCATTTATATATATTTTTAGATTTGTTTATATAATCAATTAATAGTGTGTTTGGTTTGGTTTCCAGGTTAGGCGGGAGGGACTTGAGTTGGAGTTGGGAATTTGGCCCTTAAGGCCCCAAATTTATATTTAACCTAATACGTTTATTTAAGGCTTTACCACAACTAAGTAGGAGTGTTTATTTAAATTTATGGGTGGGTAGGTAGGCCCTTGGTTCTAGATTTTGAACCAGGGCTCTAATACCATATGTAGGGGCCGAATTAAATAAACAACCATTTAATTTACAACATAACAATAAAAGTTAAGAAATTTCTATAATTTATCATATTCGCCTACAAATTTATCAATTATAATAAATTTTTATAAGAGATTAAAACAATGAAAAATTTGAAATAAATACCTGAACCTGATGCTATTATCCCTCCATTTGTCTGCAGCTTGCCTCCTTGATCACTTCTGAACACTGCCCAAAACCATTCCTCCCTGCCAACTAGGTAACTCCCTAGCTCTAGGATATCAACGGATATCCTGGCCCCCGTGCCCAAAACCCCCAGCAACTCCGGTGCACTGTATCAATCCTACTCTATAACTTCACTTCCCTTTGCAAATCCAAAGCTCCCAAAATCCATCCCCAACCTCCGTAGAATGGCCTCCCGTCCACCTCCTTCCCTTCCTTATCCCTCCTTCACCAACTTTCCCCCCTCATTTACTCCCTACCTAACTCATTTATTACCTTCTTATCCTCCCACCCTAATGCCCCTTATCCCTCCTTTATTATTTTATCCTCATGTATTTAATATGTTATCCCTTGTTGGATACGTAAATTAATTTAATAATATAATTTATTACCCTCCTTTTATTTATTTACCTTATTAATTAATGAGTTAATTAATACTTAAATTAATCATTGACAATCATGAATAACTAATTAATTAGTAAATGTTATTTTAAGAAATGATTATGATTTAGCTAATCTTTTAGGACAGTTATATTATTAAATTAATTATAATTTGATAATCATATACATCTATCTAAGCAGGGTCATTACAAACATTAAGGGTCATTGAAATAATCACATACCTTCTCGCATTATCCATCCTTTCATTGAATTCATGGCTTAAATTTTTCTTGCACCAATTAACAACATCGTTTGAATTTGTTAAGCAAGAAGCAGAGTGATTCATTTGATATCTACTAGGTGCACATTTTGCGCAAGCCCCAACACCATCATGTTCTCCTTTTCCATGTCTCGTTTCAAAAAATCTCCATGTGTGGAAAACATTTGTTTTATTATGAAGGAGAGACAACCATAAGAATGAGTGTGTCAATTTAACATGACCAGCACAACCATCTAACCCCACCCAATACTCTTTAAAAGTGACCCCTCGTCTTGATAATTCTTTATAAACCATATTAAAACAATGTTGGACAAAACATGTATCATGTGTACGATCATCACTGATGTAGAAATGATACTTTTTAATCACTTCACGATTATTTTCATTTCTATCAAAACAATCGACATGAAGCTCTGCATGTTTGTACAAAATATGCACAGGTATAGATACCAGGTCTGAATGATAATACTCACTTTGCATTTCCTTAGCAATACAAACAATTGATAATATTGTTCCTCGACATTTTGCATTCCTTCATCACCACCATGTGCCTCCACATTTTTCAATTCTTTGTCACCGCCATGTGCCTCCACATTTTGCATTTCTTCGTCACCACCATGTGCCTCCACATTTCTTTCATTGCTCTTTTTTCTCTTAACTTTCTCATGTTTTCACGTTTTCTATATTTCCTTGCCTCTCCATCAGTTCTGGTGCGAGCATGTTTTGTTGCACATTTCTTTTGGTTCCCCACGTTGAAAGAATTAAAAACCTGAAATCGTAGTAGTATTTTGGATATAAAATTGTACAACTAATGAAACAAATTGCAATATGACATGAAAACAAAACCAAATTCACAATATATCCCTTTATAAAAATAAGAGTACTATGTTAAAACCAAATTCACCATATATCCCTTATCTAAAAAAATGTAATGTGACAAAACAAAATTTACAATATGTTGCTTAAAAAAACAATAATATGTCAAAACCAAATTTGAATTTGTCCTTTAAAAACACAAATATTATTATGCTAAAACCAATTTTACAATGTCTTTTTAAAAAAATCAGTAATATGTCAAAACCAAGTATATAATATTTTCCCTTACAAAGAAAATGAGAAAATATACCCTTTGTAAAAAAAAACATAATATGAAAAAGTTTAAAACCTCCATAAGAAAAATAGAAAATATATTAGAACTTTTTTTCACACTGAAAAATATTCAAACTTGAACTTATTTTTCAGACTTGCGAAGGTGAATGATGGAAATAAACTTTTGGGCGAGGGATTATATAGTACTCTCGGGCGATAAATTACAAAATCCCATCAAGAATCTCAGGCGAGAAATTACAGAATCCCGTCAGGAATCTCAAGCAATTAATATGTCGGCCCCTAAAAGATTCTCAGGGAATTATGTAATAAATCTCTCGCCCGAGAGTTTGTTTATACTTTCAGCCGAGAGTTGAAACAAACTCTCGAGCGAGAGTTTTGTTTAACCACAGGTTACTTTTTGGGACAAAAAACTATCGCTTGAGAAATTAGTAAATTTCTCAGCCGAGACATATTCTCGACCTAGAGTTTCTGATTAACGAATACAACGACCACTTCTATAGTTTTCTGAAATTTGTCACTTGAGTAAGGTGGAAACCCTGCTAAATATGAGAATTACATGTCGTATTTTATACCAATATATTCATAATTGAATCTACTTTATCATGGTGTAAGAATTTTTTAATTTCATTTGGGATTTCTATTTTTTACTATTTTTTTTCTAAACTTTATCATTAGGAAATTTAGTGAGCTAAAAAAAAGTCACAACGAAAATTCAATATCATCACAATGACAACACAAAAAAAATGTAAAAACTCACAAGGATTTTCCTTGCACAATCCTCTTCAAAAGGGTATTTTTAGTTTGTTTGAAAAGAGTCACATTTTTATGAAAATGTGAGGACACCAACAGGTGTCAATAAGGCACCATTTTTTAAACATATGTTATTTCGATAAATAATAAAAAATAGTGCTTAAGTCTAAAAATACTCAACATATATTCCACTTCCAAGTACGAACTATGTAGATTATGAGTATACATTTGGTTTCCATAAAATGAATAACCTTCTCTAAAAAAAATGAGGGGCACACAGGTCACTCATTATCTATACCTAAAATTTTAAAGTGTATGTCATTGGTGACCCTCACATTTGTCCCACTATATGTCCACAAACAAATTTTAAAATAATATGAGTACGAAGCTAATATAATTATTTATAACTCTTTTGTTTACTTCAAGGTAAAATTCCTAAGGGAGATATGGGTTTGAAGGGGTTGAATTTGAAAAACATAAAACTTACAGTTTTTTTGTCAAAAAACAAGCAAAAAGAGAGGGGGGGAGAGAGAGGGAGAGAGGGAGAGATCCAAAAAGAAGAGAGAGAGAGAGAGAGAGAGGTGATTGAGATTTCTTATATGGTTAGTTAGAAAAAACAATGATATTGTAGAAAAAAAATGATTTTTTAAGTTTGTTTTCAAGTTATAAAAGTTATTCAAAGTTATTTTTGAAGTTAGTTTTTTCTATGCTACCCAAGATGACATATTTGGCTCAAATGTAGGAAAAAAGGAATTATAATATCAAATGGTCAATTCTTCATATTCCAACTCATTTTGTATCTTTGGAACTCCTTCAAGTTATCTCATGCCAATTGCAATACATCTAGATTTTATTGATAATTAATTTATCTCATTTAATTTATATTATGTATGTAGGTCCAGTTTAATAATTTCTCGTTTAATTTTGTAGGATCAAGATTCATGATCAAGTTCAGATGCTCAAGATATTCCCATGGTCCCAAAATTTCACAAGCTCTTATCAGGCGAAAAATATCGCAAGAAGATGTTTTGAAAATGGACAACTTATTTACCCTACCAATCCTAACTTGCCATCTTACATCAAACATCATGGATCAACAATATTACATCGTGAATTGGATCTCTTTTATGTAGAAAACCCCATAGGGTGTAAGAAAAAGATGATTGAGTAATTGTGTTTTTGGATTCTCAATGGAACTAATGTAAGTGTATTGCTTAATTTGACATTTTTTTTATAAAGGGGTTGGTTTCATGTTTATTATTGGGAAAACAATGTTCATGCTTCTAATAATCATTTGGTATAATGTTTGAACATATTAAAAGAATTGTGTTACTAATATTATCGATGTAATTTTCAATAGTTTTACAATCATGATTTTGATGGAGAGCGACATGTCCACCATCTATTGTTGCACCCCACTACAATTTCAAGTCCCAAGCTTATTGCTAAACGAAAACAATTCATAGAGGAAGCATACTGAGAATGATCGAAACAACAACCTATTCAATTCCCAATACATCCTGAGTCACCAATTCAAAACCTCAACAATAACACTAGTTCTTCACATGTTGAGGATGAAGGCAATTATATAGAGGTTGGTATGGATGATTTCTTGTGGGATACCCAATCTATGGAGGGAACATTGTTAGATGCATTCCAAAAAAATGAATTTGGGGATGACACTAATGTCATAGATACCTTCTACGAAAACCTGAAATTTTCTTCCACCACTCCTCTATTTGGTTCAATACAAGGGTCTGCAAGGTCTACCCAACTAGGGAAAACAATGTTACTATACAACTTGAAATCAATGCATGGTATGTGAGATGCATGTTTCTCAGCACTTTTGAGGTAACTAACCATTAAGTCCCCTAAATGTTTAAGGAACCTTGTCACACAATGAAGGAAGAAAGGGGTTGATTTTATACATGCTTAATGATCGTGTACATTTCTATTGCCCACTAATTGCAGTTTACTCAAAGATAGGGTACTTCTAAGTGATAATGTATTACCCAATAGTTGCACAGAGGCAAAGAAAATGCTGAAAATGTTAGGTGTTGAGTACATATCATACCACGCATGTCTGAATGAATGTATTCTATACATAAATGAATATGAGAACAAAGAGATATGTTCATAATTTGGGCATGGTAGGTACCATAAATCAAAAAACAAGGTTAAGGCACATGGTCCTCCTCATAATATATTAAGGCACATGCATATAATTCTAGGGATTCAAAGGCTCTTTTGTTGCAAACAATTAGCCATGTTGCAGGGGTGGCATGCCTCACATAGAAGTGAGCCAGGGTTATGTGAATCCCATCAGATTCAATATCCATGAAGCATATAGAGGATACATGGCCCGAGACATTCAAGGATGAAGTATGGAGCCTTTGATTGAGCATAGCTATGGATGGAGTTAGTCTGTATTCCCTCCAAAATGACAAATATTTTGTTTGGCCAGTGGTAGAGATCAATAAAAATATCCCCCCATGGTTATCCATGAAGAATGAACATCTTATGTTGGATCTTATACTCATGGGTAGAATACAAGTGAAGATAATAGATGTCTACCTCCAACCACTAATCTATGAATTTAAGTAATTATGGGAAAGGATACATGTATATGATGTATCAAGACCCATCCCAATGGAGATATCTTTTATGCTGTATGGCATATGTTCGTACACCATGCATGATTATCCAAGACTATGAGTTTTCTTTGGTAAGCATGTTCATCTATTTGTTCATATATGTAATTTTATTTGGAATACTTCATTTGGTTCAACTATATTATTGACACCAACATGCTATGTATACGATAACATTGCAGGTCTTGAAACAAAATGGTATCATGGATGTAAATGTTATGTACCTTCTATAAAGTCTAGTTGGTCCAACCACCTACAAAATCCAGTGTACGAATGTTTGAGGGTATTCCTCCCAGAAGACCACGGTAACACATTATTTTCCACAATATGTAAATATATGTCTAAATGTTTCCATGAGCCATGGATAGTATGTTTAACATTTTGGACCTTGATGAATAATTAAAACAACAAAATGCATTTTGATGATAATTAAAAGAAAATTTGTTGATGGGTGGAGTATTTACATAGAAATGATGCCATGAAAGGGAATGGTGAGGGGGAACCCTTATTGGTTGATATGGCCCTTACTAGGAAGTACCCTGTTGAATTTCAAATATTCAAACCCAGAACAGTCCTATGTACCAGAAGGTTTATTTACCAGTCAAGCTAGTGGTTGGGTGGTCCTCCTCAAAAATCAATGAGAGAATGGTAAAAGTACCCATCTGGAATTTTCTGATCTGACCCAAAATTTTGGGGGATTTGACCATGAAATATTGTTGCATAAGGCAATAAAATGAGGAAAATTTGTGGATAGAGGAGAGAGGACACACACGGTTGGGTTTGGGGACCAAATCTGAGTGGAGAAGAGTGTGTTAGACTTCTTTGGTTCTTATAAAATAGAGGGAAGTCAAGTTCTATGTGTTCTGGGTAAGAAGATAGAAAATGCATTCTCTAAACCAAGATGATAAATGGGGTTGAAAATTTTTAGTATTTATTTGTGACTCCCTAAGTCAAGAATAGGTCCCCTTTCTTGGTGGAATAGGATATATATCTTGCTAAATTATATTTATGAAGGAGAGTGGTATTCACATTTTTATTTATGTTAATGAGTGGCAATATCTCGTCATGGAATCATCTTCTGGATAGGGGTGGCCAACTACAAGGATGGACAAAAGACAGTTGTGCCTATGGTTGGGGGGGGAAGAGGCTCACCCAGTAGTAGTTTCCAATCTACTTTTAATTCTCAGATAAGTGTTTCAGTAGTTTTCATATGCCATGATAAATTCCTTAATGTTATGGAATTTATGTTTTGGTTGTAAGAAGAAATTGGTGTTTTGTTATAGTGCTAAAATTGTTACTCTGGGTGCTTGGTTGATTGAAAAATCTGAAGAGAGTTGTGTAAAATATATTTTTTTTATTTTCCCTCTAACTATATTTGTTTTTATAGACTGATATAAGAATTTATTTGTAACTATGAATAAGAGAAAAAAAATTGGTTGGGCAATTATAGTTCATTTGTGTGAATATATCTCATGGGTTAGTAGTGATGACTAAGTTGTCAAAGCATTCACAGAACATTTGAAGTTAAGAATGTATGATATTTATTAAATGAATGATGTCCTCCATAATATTGAAGTTATATATCAATTTTTTGGAGGTGACATGTCCCTAGTTAAAGATTAAGCCTTATGACCTTCTTGGAAAGTTTAGTTGAATGTTAAACATTTTGTGGAAGCATGGGTAAAATACCTTAGCTTCCAGCCAACATAATGAGCATGATGAGAATGACAAGGGGGAGTCATGGAATTAAATATTGATCATGAATTTGGTCTCATAATCTTAGGCAAATTAGTAGAGAGGATAAGGTATTTTAATATGAGGAATGAACAAAATAAAATGGAATTAAGAATTGTGTTTTGTATTTAAATTAAGTCTTGCTAAGACGTGGTAATAATGGACTGGATTTACTTAGTAAAATCATTTACAAAGGCAAAGACTTGAAATGGTGGCTCTTCCCTAAAAAGTAGTAAATATTTGCATGAGGTGTTTAGTAAGTTATGGTTAAAAAAACGTTTTTACTATGGAAAATTTTATTCCCAAGAGAATTTATTTCACTGGAAATAAATTCCAATGAATATATATATATAAGAAAATATATTTTTTAAGGTTATCCATATAATTCTTGTAGTGATTGTGGGGGTCCGCGGCTAGGGTTTCCTCAGCTGTGGGCCCCTCCCCTCCCTGCATTCTCTCCTCCCCTTCGTCGGTCGTCTCCTCTTCATTTGCAGTGGGGATCATCCTCATATCTCTATTTTTATGCCTGCACCGATAAGATTGGAGCGGATGGGAGTTCTATCTTCTTTTGGCCATAGATCGTTTGCAATGGGGGGTCTATTGCTCGTGCCATTGATAGAGGGGCTGCTCATTTTTTTATTTTTTTTCTCGGCTTCTTATTTCCTGAGGGGATCTAGTTCCATTTGGGTTTCCTATGGTGTTTCCTTTGTTCTTTGGGTTGTAGACCTTGGTTCTGGGGTGAAAAGTGATGTCGGTAGCCAAATTGTGTGTCCTCCATGAGGTGCAGACCTGAAATCACCTAACTCTTAAGATCTTCTCTCTGCCTTGATCGCTCTTTTCTATCTTGGTTCGTGGAGGCTAGATCCGGGTGTGGATCTAGATCTAATGTGATGTAACCTGGTTGGTTACAACTTAATCCTGATGAGTGTTTCATGGCGGTTTACTCTGGGCATGGATTTGGTACTCTTCATATCAGTTTTTATGTGCGATGCATCTACTTTATTCTCATATTGTCTCCTCTGATCTTCTTGGTGCATCTTTTGTCATCTACGAGGGTTTTGGTCCTCTATCTCTTCAGCCTCTTGTGTGCGTGGAGATGTTTTCTTGAAGTTTTTTTAGGGTTTGGACCTCACCATGCCATCCCTATCGGTTTGTTCAGGGCTTGATGCAAATTCAGGGCCTTCTCAGTGTCTTAGTGTCTGGGATCCCCTGCACCCCCTTCTGATCTGTGTTGCAAAGTGATTTATTCGGTATTTCTTCTTCTTTATGGTGGAGTCTATTTCAGATCTTTTGAGGTCCATCTCATGGGTGTGCAGTGTTGATTTTGACTGGTGGATTCAGCACTTTGAGGTCCTTTTTGGGCGTGTGGGTTATGTTTCTCCTTCACTATGGTTGTAGCCTCTCTTTTGGTCCCTTTGGATCCTATTCTTGATGAGGTTTTTTATCACTCTAGCCTGGTCCATCCAGGTTCTCTTCATTCTATGTTTTATGTCATGTTTTAGTATGTGCTTTCTTGAGGCCTCTTGGCATATATATGCTTACATTTGGGTTTATTCCCAACTCCTTATTTGGTACATCCTTTGTGGATTTTACTTTGGGCCATTTCTGGCTTCTAACACTTCTCTCTTTTTACCCAAGTATTGGGAATGTGCTTTCAACACCTACAAAATGTAATTTGGTTCTCTACAGATGAATAGAATTACACTTTTTTTCTGAGAAAATATACATACATACATACATACATACATACATACATACATACATACATACATACATACATACATACATACATACATACATACATACATACATACATACATACATATATATAT
>JZKD02S0701161.1:215297-240802 GCA_000966675.3 Picea glauca
TTAGGTCTTCTTACATCCGCCTTATTCTATTTTATTGAAAGGCCTTATTAATATTGACCTTTATTACATCTGAATACATTGATCTACCTATGTGCGGGTTAGGACCTTAACAAAGCATGGCTTTTGCAAAAATATATACTAGCAAGCTTTGACAACAATTAGGCCCAAATAACATGAAGAAACAATACCTAGGAATATGGAACTTAATTAGACAGAAAATAAAATCAACAAAGCATCACAATAACAAGCAGAAATCCTAGGATCCTAACATTCATCATAAAGTAGATGTTAACCTCTTAAAATACCAAACAAGACAAATTTATTTTGACATTCTACAATGAGGTCATGAACTTCAAAAAGCACCACAAATAGATCGAAGAAGACATGAATAAGACTATATGCCTTTCAACTTTATTTAGTTTCAAATACAAGAATACATCAATCTTTGATGAAATAATATTAACCTTCACAGAGAAGTTGGCGTCACAAAAGGGTAGGGAATGTTTTCCATATACTAATAATAAGAAGCATATTGTCAAAGAATAAAAAAATCAATATAAAAGTATAATAACTCTATACATTTGTTCTGTCTACCTAGAAATGTAGTTATAACCTCACAAGAGAAAAGGAATGTGACATAATTCAACAAGCCAATAGTCAATTACAAGGTTGGTAAGAGACACTTCAAAAGTAAGATGACTACATCCTTCTTATAGGTATTACAATGAACATAGCCACAAGGTTGTTGGAATACTGAGAGGTGGGGTGAATCAATATGAGTACATTGTTATCACTTTTAGCCACAATATGTAATCATTAATTTCATCATCAGTATATCATCAATATATCATGAGTAGTATAAAGCAACAGAGCATAATAGACATCCACAGAAACACGGTACACCAGAATTTACATGGAAACCCAAATCGAAGAAAACCACATAATGTTTTTCTTATATATCAAAATAATACATTCATTGGAATTACCAACTTCCCAATTCTCCAACTCCAACTAGAAGGAGGAACCAACCTGAAGGAATCACCAACTCCCTGAGTTCTTCAGAACCAACTGGAAGGAGGCTACAACTCCCTGATTTATAGGCACCAACCTAAAGGAAGCTCCAATTCCCTCAGTTCTCTGGAACCAACCATAAGGAGTCTACATCCCCCTTTCCTTGGCCCGTCCTACCACCCTGAAATATAATTGTAGACCAAACTGTCACTACCACTGATACTATCATTTCCTCTGATAATCAACCTGTAATCAACCTCTCATTCAACTTGTCACTGTCATATCAACCTGCAAATGATCATCAACTTGTAACCTATCATTGTCACTATATATGTCACTGTATATCAACTATATCTACTCATATAGACCATATCAACATCAAGTATCCAAACCATGTACCACAATGTGCCTCAAGCACACATCATACCATATACCATAATATATGCCTCAAATATATGCCAATATCACAAATGTGTGCTTCTAATAATGAACCATAACAACCATATACAATGTACCAAGGATATGTCTCAAGCATGTATCAATGAAACCAAAACATGGACCTCAACCATATGCAACCATAAACCAAAAGGGCCTCCAAAACATGCCTCAAGCATGTGCCATATCATCCATGATAAACACACATAAAGAACATACCTCTGATCCTATAGACACTATGTTGTATCAGATAACAGATAAGTAAGCCAACTTGAGCATCAACAATTTGGTACAAGAATCTCTTCACACCCTTTCACAATATTTTCACGGATCCATGACTTCCTTCACTACTACCTATGGATATTTGTGGTTTTCTCCACTGCAGCCCGCTTACATCGACACCCTTATGACCTGCAACCTAGGGATACCTCAGAAACTAGGGTTACTCGTGTTTTTTGTAACTCTGAGACTTTCACCTTTGACCTTCCTTCACAACTTCAGACTTTCTACCTCAGAATCAACCTCATATTCGCAAATACACCAAAATTTCTTCACAAGATAGATAATCAATAGAGATGTGTGTGAATTGTACTTATGAAAGACTCCTTATGGGGTATTTATAATTTTTCTAGGAAATTATTTTCTTCCTTTATGGGATTATTTTTACAACCACTTAACCCTTTCATTAATTGACTTGTAACCAACTAGGGGCTTCGTAACCCATATTTGGGGCTTCCAACTTCATGACCTCATAACTTCTCAACCGTGAGGAACCATGTGGTGTACCACCTATCACTGGAAATGGAATGACAAGGAATATCCATCTATAATTATTTTACTTGCACTTACATTGTCCTTCATGTCCTTATTCCTCAAACAACTTCGAGATTCATGACCACACCTCTGAGGCTTCTTGTAGACTTCTTCAAAGTGTCTTCCTGTGAGGGACATGCTTAGAAATATGCCATAAGGTGACCACTTTGGAGACTTCTCCAAATACACCTGTCACTTTTGTTGACATCAATGACAACCAACTGTCCAACAATCTCCCCTTATGACCATCACTCCACCTATGACCATCTATCCCCCTATGACCAATTCTCCCCCTGTCTTCATGCATCTATTCTTTCTCTTCGTTCCCATGCCTTTATTTTCTCTCTCCCCCCCTTTGACATAAATTGCAAAGGTTTATTCTCCTTGGGGTTTCTCCCCCTACCAAAAATCCTTTTCTTTCTCTTCATGGTGCTTCCTCGTGCAAATATCTGATGTATATGAAAATCATTCAAAATATTATTTACTCAAATTATTGGTGTCTTTTGCTTCTCTCCCCATGTCGTACCATTCTTGATGTTGTGTGGATCATTATGGGGAAGAAATTGTTCCAAGTTTTTGTCGAATATACTCAAATCTCTCCCTCATAAGAGGTTTGGTGAAGATATCTGCAATATTCCCTTTTGTCCCAATGTACTCTAGCTTTATGTTCTTCTATGTAACTTTTTCCCATAGGAAGTGAAACTTCATCAGAATGTGCTTCATCTTGGAATGAACCACTGGGTTCTTGGAAATACTGATAGCACAAGTGTTATCACAGAATATCAGAATAGGCTCATCATATTCCACCTATATATCCTACAAGTTCTGCTTCATCCAGGGAACTTGAGTGCAACATGTTGTCGCTACAATATATTTTTCTTATGTTGTGGGCAAAGATATTGATGATTGTTTATTTTTTTAGTTATGATACGAGACACTCACCTAAATAGAGATTTTATCCACTTGTACTTCTTCTATCGTCAATGCTACCTACCCAATCTGCATCTTTGTAGGAGAACAAAGATAGTCCTTTCCCTTTTGGATACCATAATCCAAAATCTTTTGTTGCTTTGAGATATCTCAATATTCTCTTTATTGCCATAACATGTGCTTCTTACAATGTTGTTTGAAATACCGCAACTTGTCCAACTACTTGCAT
The DNA here is from genome assembly GCA_000966675.3 of Picea glauca. Classification (NCBI taxonomy): domain Eukaryota; kingdom Viridiplantae; phylum Streptophyta; class Pinopsida; order Pinales; family Pinaceae; genus Picea; species Picea glauca. The sequence goes on from JZKD02S0701161.1 coordinate 218,716, forward strand.
CACATCCGGTCTTGACGTTGTCACATAGAGTAAGCTGCCAATCATAAATTTGTAGAGTCTCTTATCTACATCCTTAGATTCATCATCCTTTCTCAACTTGCAACTATTCTACATATAAGTACTTACTGGTTTGCAGTCTTCCATTCCAAATTTCTTTATCATTTCTATGATGTACTTAGTCTGGGAGATGAAAATACCTTTATCATGCTGACATTTTTGTAATCCAAAAAAGAAAGTAAAGTCACTGAGAAAATACATTTCAAACTCATTTTGCATGCCTTTGGAAAAGTTCTGACTCATCCTCACATCATGGCTCCCAAAGATAATATCATCTACATAAAATTCAATTATCAGTATATTGTCTCGATCCACTTTTATGTAGATATTGTTGTCTACATTTCCCTCTCTGAATCCGTGTTATTGTAGATACCTATCCAATCTTGAATACCATGCTATTGGGGCCTGGTTGAGTCCATACAATACTTTCTTCAGCCTACAAACATAATATTCCTTTTCTCATAGTAAAACCCCTTCAGGTTGTTCAATGTTTACTTCTTCTTCTAATTCTCCATTTAGAAAGGCTGATTTTACATCCATATAATACACCTTGATTTTTTTGGAACATGCATAGGCTAAGATCAATCTGATAGCTTCCATCCTGGTAACTAGGGAAAGGTCTCTTCAAAATCTATACCTTCAATTTGAGTATATCCTTTGCATACTAACCTGTCTTTGTTTCTAGTTACCTATCCATCCTCATTCAGTTTGTTTCTGAAAACCCACTTTGTACCAATCGTGTTCTTGTTCTTTAGCCTTGGAACTAGTTCCCATGTGTCATTTTTCTCTATATGACCCAATTCTTCATCCATATCCTTGACCCAGTATTCATCATTGTTGGCTTCTTCAAAACTTCTTAGTTCAACTACAGATAATAGCGCTAGATTCCTTTGTTCTGATGAAAGTATTCTTCTTTGGGTTTCAACTCCTGCATCTTTATTCCCAATAATCTATTTTGGTGGATGATTTTTCTACACTCATATGCTAGGTGTCTTATGAGGTATATGCTTCTCATCTTCCTCTTTTTCTTCTTTTGGCTTCTCTTCTTCTTATGCTTCTTCTTCTACTTCTTCTTCTTTTAGATCTTCCTTGTCATCCTACTCTTCTAAATTATTGCTTCCTTCTTTTCCCTTCCATACATATGTCTTGTCAATCGTTACATTGATACTTTCCACGATTATGTTGATTATTGGACTGAAACATTTATGCGTTTTGTTTTTTCTTGAATACCTAACTAGTATGCCCTTATCAACTCGGGAGTCAAATTTTCTGAGCCTGCCATCTTCTCTTTTGATATAACATTTGATTCCAAATACTCTGAAATGTTTCACATTTTCCAATCTTCCTTTCCATAACTCATAGGGAATCTTATCACTATTACTTCTAATAATTCCTCTATTCAGGATGTGAAATGTTGTATGTACTGCTTGTTCCCAAAATATGTCACTCAAATTGGAATATTTCAACATGATTCTGGACATTTTCTCAATTGTTTTTGTCTTCCTTTCAACAACTCCATTTTGTTGAGCACTCCTGTCTACTGAGAACTATATTTTTATTCCATGTTCTCCAAGTAAATCCATGAATTCTTTTGACGTAAACTCTCATCCATTATCTGATATCAAACACTTGATTTTCAAATCCATCTCGGTTTCAACCATCTCTTTGTATATCTTGAAGTGTTCGAATGCTTTTGACTTATTCCTGAGCATTAAAACTGTGGTCATTATTTTGTAGTCATCAACTAGTAGCATAAAATATTATTTTCCATTTAATCCCTTCATTTTTAGTTTCAAATAGGTCAGTGTGTACAGTCTCCAAAGGTTTTTTCGTGGAGTACTTTTTTTATTTGAACTTGGTCCCGGATTTTTTCCTCATAGATAGTGATCACATAGATTATTTCTTGGATTTGAGATCTTGGGCATTTATTTCACTGCTTCCTTTCCGTTTATTTTGAAAAGTTTATCAAAGTTCATGTAACCCATTCTTTTGTGCCAGAACCAACTTTCATTTTCTTTTCCTACGCAACATCTTTCCCTTCCAATTTCATTCAGGACATATATGTTGTTTTGGGTTCTTCTAGTTGTAGCCACCAATTTTCTTGATCCTTCTTTCCTTATCTCACATTTTTATGAGTCAAAACAAAATTTTGTTTCCTTGATCATACATTTGACTTACACTTAGAATATTATGTTATGTATCTTCGACCAATAGAACATTTTCCTTCTTGGCATATTTTCTTCCAAGATTGAGTGTGCCTCTACCTATGATTCTAGTTGAGTTATCATTTCCAAACAAAATTAATCCATCTTGTTCCTTATTCAGAGTTAGAAACTTGTTCTTGTCACCTGTCATATGCTTCAAACAACCATTGCCAACATACCACCCACTTTTCTTGTGTTGTGCTTGTAGAGAAAGTGAGCATTCTTCAGTGTTGAATTGATCATGCTTCCTTCTCCATATCCTTTTTTGTTCATGTTTGATATTTTGATTTGGTTCCCTTGGAGGAATAACCAGTCTACAATCTTTGTCCATGTGTCCAAAGTTGTTGCACTTATAGCATTCTACTTCATTACTTAGTGAACCAAAACTATTGTGATTTATGTTATGTGCTTCATGTGACTTTCTAGGATAATTGTTGTTCAAATATCCTTCATAGTTGCTTTTGTTCTTGGCATAGGTGTTGAGCCTCTAAATTAGCATCCCCACTACCCTATTATACTCCTCATTTATACCTTTTTGGCCTACCTAATCTTGGATAAATGACAAAGAACACTACCATTAGCCATTCATAAGGTCATAAGGTAAAGTATAATTGAATTCATGCATTTTGTGGTTTATTGAGATAGGAGACTAAATATTGCATGTACTAATGTTTTAAATTTCCACGTGTAACCTTTGACCTCTAGATGAGTCTCGCATTTCTGTATCAGCTCATCCATCCAGTACTTATGCACCAAATTACCACTATCTGAATCTAGTACCAAGCGCACCTTCCATTCAGATCCAGTACCGAACCATTCACTGTCGTGATCCGGTACCAACGGCCGCAGACTGTTCTAATATGGTACCAACCACTTGCATGTTATTCAGATCCGGTACCATCTATCGAATCTCACCTGTTATGATCTGGTACCAATACAGGAAGCAGAATATACCAAGTTTAGCTCCATATCGTGCCAAAGATAATTGTTGGATGTTTGTTGAATCATCAAAGCTTTAGCAAGGCTATGTTAAGTTAGTTTTTCCATTGCTTCATCCTCATACACCTTGCGTTATGAGGATGAAGCTTAAAATATGTAACCGAATATATAAATTTGACAATTGACTGATCTACTAAAGATTTCACCTCCATATGTTTCACGACTAAGACTGTTTAAATAGTCATGGTAAGGATGGTGGAAGTAGTAGAGAGATAGCATAACACAGCATGTGAAGCAGCGTTACATATTGTAGAACATATTCTGAGTTGAATTTTAATAGAAGGATGTCATTTATTTTCATGTATTGATCGTTTATGAATGAATGTGAGTTGAGTTGTTAGCATAGTTTAATTCTATGTTTTGAGGTTTGAGTAAGAGTGATGTGTAGATTGAAAGCAAACTTACTGTAGACTCCAGTCGCTGACTTGTTGAAGCGGCAAGGGCCCACCACCCAACAAAGTTCAGCATCTTTGTAGATTAGTGTTAGCATTTGATTTCAGTAGCATAATCATGAGATTAGCTGAATCTTGATTCTTTCAGATGATAGAAGTATAGTTCAGTCTAGGATTTCGATTATATGATTGCTTAGAGATCCTTACTTACTCTGTTTTGCATATGTTATGTTTCTATTCTTGTGAATTTGATTTTTCCTAATGGACATGTATGTTGACAGCAGTAGTCAAACGTATTTGGAAATAACTAGTGAAGTTCACAATAGAATATTGTGAACCACATCATACCCAGTATATTGATTATTGAACTTCCCATGCTATGTCTTGATGATTGATGTGTGATTTCCTTTATGTCTTGATGATTGATGTGTGATTTCCTTTATGTCTTGATGATTGATGTGTGATTCCCTTTTTAGAGTGTGATTGCATGATTAGCTTCCTGGGTCAAATAGCAGAGTTGATCTGTCAAAATAACTCCATCTCATACTTGCATGTGCCCTAATGGAGTAGATAGCCTCTCTATGAAAGACAACCAAAGTGTGCTTTTGTCTGCTAGTTTGCTTTGTTTCCAGCATGCATAATCTAGAATAGCTCTATACTCATGAAATTAGAATTACCTTTCTTACTGGTGTCTTGTAAATCTATTGATTATGAATCTCGAATTGATAATTAATGAGTGCATTATACTAAACATATAAGTAGCACAACATTTTGGCACCGTTGTCGGGGAGTTGCAAATGGTAGGAAGTGATTTTTAGCTTAGATTGTTTGCATAGTTTTTGAATGATTTTAAAGGCTACTTGAGGGAGTAGGATAAAATGTTTAATACGTGATTGAAGAGCCACGCAGCCACTAGAGTGGGGTTCTTCGAATCCAAGTTGCCTTCTTACCTTCTAGATAGAATTAGGATTTCAATTCAGTTAAGAATCAAATTTCCATTTTATGCATAGATATAGAGATAATAAGGGTAGATTTGTAAGATCTAAAGATTCAAAAACAACCCCCCCCCACTAATCCAACTGACACTGGTGCAGGAAAAATTCCACCAGGAGGAAGTTCAAGGGGAGACAGTGAGGCTTCAGAAGAGGAACCTAAAATGGAAGAATCAACATTGGGGTAGGCAGAACGTGAATTTGCTCAAGGAACTGAACATTTAGGAGACACACAAAATCCAGTTTCTGAACCATCTATCAGTGGAGGAGGAACACCTAGTGAAATGGAAGAAGAAGAAGGAAATGCAGCCACTGAGACTGAGACCTTTGGGTTTCCAATCTTGGATATTTCCAAAAACATCAGCATGAAAAACATCCCACTATCATCGTTACCCACTTTCAAAGGTATGTCAACTAAAGATCCAAACTTATTTTTATTCGAGTTTGACATATTATGTAGAAGTTATAACTACTCAGACGATGCCCAAAAACTTAAGCTCTTTCTTGCCACAATGAAGGATTCATCCTTAAGATGGTTCATGAGCTTAGGATAAAATACAATTCTCTCTTGGGATCACATGAAAGACACATTTTTACGGAAATACCAAGACTATTGTAAGGATAATGCTAAAAATGACATTTTTAAAATGCAGCGAACAGAAGATGAAAGCCCTGAAGACTACTTAGAAAGGTTCTTATACAACTATCAGAAATCAAAATTATTCACCACAAACCCAACTGTAGTAAAAACTGTATTTTTGAAAGGTATTAGAGATGACTGCATAGAATTTTTAAACTTGTTAAGTTCAGGAGATGTGCACCAAAAGCCTTTTTCAGAGATTGCAGATTATTATAGAAGATACTCAAGAGGACAAGCTAAAACAGGAAAAAGGACCAAGAGATTTTTTTAGCAGAAATACAAGACACAGCTCAGGGAATGTCACTAGAATTGAGTTAGGAAACTTATTATATAACTTTAAAACAGACATATTGAGCACAATCAGTAACCAGTTAGATACCCTAAAACTGAAAAATAAACAAGAAGAAGAGATTGTTTTACCAATCTTTTGTCCTAGATGTTGAAAGAAGCACAGTGAGAAAGAATGCCCATTAAATGTCATAGAAATTTGTGGCCTATGTACACTAGAGCACCCCACATCTGAGTGTCCAACTTTGCTTGAGATAAAATCCACGTATAGGGGAGGAGGAGTCTCACAAGAACAACCATACCCTTCCAGAATACCTTGAAGAGCATAAAACCCCAATGCATTTTATGACCCTAATGCATAGTATCAACAGCAACAATGGGGTCCTCCTCCAATGCCCTATCCACAATGGACACCTCAGCAAGCTCAAACTCAACCTTGGAAACAAGGTTGGAGGGGGCCTATGTATGGGAATCCCTCTTACCATACATATCCACAGTATCTTGCAAACACTTCCCAATTACTACCTGGATTTAACCCACCACAGATGCAATATTTACTTCCACCTCCTATACAACAGCAATTTACAGTCCCCTTGAACCCTAATCAGCAACAGCAAGTATCTATAAATGTCAATCAATAGCCACAAAAATAAGCTTCCCACAACCCTCTGAGACCAACAGCAATCCCTGCCCAGCCAATCCCTAACCCTAATAATCGACCCACCCACCCTGTGCAGAATGCAGAAGTTCAAACCTTTCCCACCTATGAAATTCAACTAAGATCAGGGAAAGTTGTAAATCCATCAAATCCTGGGATAATAATTCAGGAAGAAAATGATAATCATTTTGAAGAAGGAAACACTCAAACCACCCATGTAGAAGAAGAGACTTCCCCTCCTATTCCAACCACTTCTCAGTCTGTAGTAGTACCTCAACAATTTAATCTTCCACCGTACCTTGAAACATTATTAGAGAATAAACCTTACCCACCCTTGCACAAAGACATATAGGATGAGTTACGAAATATATGTATAAAAATACCTTTGTTGAAATCCATTAAGGATATCCCCATATATGCCAAAATCATAAGGGATATTTGCCTTAAGAAACCAGGAAGGAAGAAGAAAGAACATCCCCTTGTTCAGGTGGTGGGGAAATTATCTAAATTTATTTCTGAAATGCCATACAAATATAATGACCCTGGGAACCCAGTAGTCACTGTTGAAATTAATGGTATTTCCTTACCAAACACACTCATTGATTTGGGTGCAGCAATTAATGTAATGCCTTTTGACACTATGAAAAAACTCCAAATCAACCAGTTGAGACCAAATCAAAACATGATAGAGTTGGCAGAGAAGTTAGTCATTAGCCCTGCAGGAAGTCTAGATGATGTCACAGTCACTCTAGCTTCTTGGGAGTATTCAGTAGACTTTCTAGTCATCTATTCTAAATCATCCTCCAAACCAGGACACCCTGTGGTTCTTGGTTTCCCTTGGCTAGCCATAGCAGATGCCTTTATCAGTTGTCGGTCTGGTGAGATAACTATATGCAATGGCACACATAGCCAAAAGCTTGTCCTCTTCCTGCCTTCCCAACTAGCACAGAAGATACCTGTTTGGTTAGAAAACCCTTATGGAGAGGAATATTGCATCAGACCCCTGTTAACACTTGAACAAGTAAGAGGAATGCAAGAACAATCAGATGAACAAGTCTTAAGTTTATTTTTGGCTAATACAAATTGCATTGAATATCTGAGGTCTTTTGCAGAGTTGTCACACATTTTCAGTTCCGAAATTCAACAAACTTGGCACCCTGAAATCACTCAATTATATAATTTATCACCAGCTTCCTCATAGAAGGAAGAAAGTACTGAACTTGTTGATATTATCCTAGGAAAATATTTGTATATCAACTCTAGTTTGTAACTAGAACAAAAGTCAAAAGTAATTGAAATGATCCAAAGACAATTTGATGCATTTGCATGGGATTATGCAGACATGAAAGGCATTCACCCTGACACATGCACACATCATATCTACACTAATTACCAAATCAAACCAGTTAGATAGCCTCAGCGAAGGATGAATCCAGCACTCAAAGATATTGTAAAAGAGGAATTGCAAAAACTCCTTCAAGTCAATCTCATATACCCCATTTCAGATAGTCAATGGGTGTCTCCACTTGTCATAGTTCCCAAGAAAAATGGTAAGTGGAGAATATGTGCAGACTTCAGGGAGTTGAACAAAGCCACCCATAGGGATTATTTTCCCTTACCATTTATTGATCAGGTGTTGGATACCTTGTCTGGGAAGAAGTATTTTTCATTCCTAGATGGGTTTAGTGGTTATAACCAAATACAAATAGTACCTGAAGACTAGGAAAATACCACTTTCACCTGCCCATGAGGAACCTATGCTTATAGGGTTCTTCCTTTTGGACTTTTCAATGCCCCATCCACTTTTCAAAGGGTTTTCCTAGCCATTTTCTCTGACTTGACAAATGATTGCATGGAATTCTACATGGATGACTTTATAGTCCATGGAAATAACTTCCAGGAACCTTTGACCAGTCTAGAAAAAGTCTTGATTAGGTGTAAGGAAACTAATCTTTCCCTAAGTAATGAAAAGTCAAATATGATGCTCACTGAAGGTATTGTTTTGGGACATCACATCTCTAGTTTTGGAATGAGATTTGATCTGGCAAAGATTTATATTATCACACAAATCAGAATACCTTCCTCACAAAAGGAAGTTCGCAACTTTTTAGGGCATGTTGGCTACTATAGAAGATTCATTCTGAATTTTACAAGCCTAGCTACCCCTTTATTCAAGTTATTATCTAAGGAAGCCGAATTTAATTGGGATGATGAATGCCAAGTATATTTTGAGATTCTAAAACAGAAATTGTCAACTACCCCTGTATTAAGAGGACCAAATTGGTCCCTTCCTTTTCATATCTGTATCGATGCCTCAAACACAACCCTTGGGAAAGTTATTGGATAAAGGGAAAATCAAATGCCTTATGCTATTTACTTTGTCAGTAAAAATATGTCTCCAGCAGAAGTTAATTATATGGTCACAGAAAAACAATTGTTAGTTGTGGTCCATGCTATCAATAAATTTAGACACTATATTACAAGATATCAAGCTTTTGTACACACTGATCATTCAGCCATCAAATTCTTAATGAACAAACCTGTAACAAACCCTAGAGTTACAATATGGTTGTTATTATTACAAGAGTTTAATATCAACATTATTGATAGACCTGGTAAGGATAATCTTGTGGTTGATTTCTTATCTATAATGATTCATCTGGGAGATAACGCACCAGTAGATGATAACTTTCCTGAAGAAAATTTGTTTGTTATTTCTACATTTACTCCTTCTTATGCAAATGTAGCTAACTATTTGGTGACAAGGAATATGCCTCGGAAATTGTCTCCTAGAGAAAAACATAAAGTAATTCAGCTAAGTGCAAACTACATGCGGCACGATGATTGTCTCTACAAAACAGGACCAGATTTGGTAATTAGAAGATGTGTAAGGGAAGATGAGATCCATGATATTTTGCAAGATTGCCATGATGGTCCTTGTGGAGGACACTTTGCTGACAAGAGGACTGCTTATAAAGTTCTGCAATCTGGTTATTATTGTAATAATATTTTCAAAGATGCTAGAACTTATGTATCCAATTGTGATGAATGCCAATGAATGGGTAAGCCTACTGCACGAGACCAAATGCAACTTCAAGCCCAAGTAGTCATTGAGCCTTTCAAAAAATGGGCATTAGATTTTGTAGGGCCCATTAACCCTACATCTAAAAAGAAAAAGTATATACTTGTATGTACTGACTATGTGACTAAGTGGGTTGAAGAAAAATCTTTACCAGCTGCAAGTGAACAATCAGTGGTGGATTTCCTTTTCAATGACATTTTTTCTAGATTTGGGGTACCTCGGGAAATTGTGACTGATCAGGGGACTCAATTTGCCTCTAATCTAGTCAAAACTGTTACAGAACAGTACCAAATCAAGCACAGGAAATCTACACCCTATCATCCATAGGAAAATGGACAAGTAGAATCTACCAACAAAGTTATTGAGTCCATTCTTACTAAAACAGTACAGTTACACCACAAGGATTGCGCTGACAGATTACTAGAAGCCTTATGGGCTTATAGAATCACCTGGAGGAATATAATAGGACATACACCTTACGAGTTGGTGTACGGGAAGCAGGTGCTTCTCCCTATAGAATTCCATATCAAAACCTTCAGGACTATAGTACAAGTTGGCATGAACTTAGATGAAGCCCAACAACAAAGACTCTTGCAACTTAATGAGTTGGATGAAATCAGGAAAGAAGCACTTCAAAGAACCACCCTCATTCAAGAGCAGAGAACAAAATGGCATGACAAGTATCTCAAAAAGAAAAAATTTCAACCAGGAGATTGGGCCCTATTGTATGACAACATATTCAAGAATTTCAAAGGTAAGTTAACTACTCGTTGGATGTGACCTTATGAAATTGACACTGTCTATGATAATGGTTCAATCAAGATAAAGACAATTGATGAACATTAGACACCACTACTTGTGAATGATCACCGGTTGAGAATTTATAACAAACCCTTGTAAAAAGAGGAATTTCTGACACGTGTACTACAGAATTTAGATATGCAGGTGATCGGTAAGGAAGGAAACCTTCCTACTGATCCACATTGATTGATTGATTTACTTTTAAAAACCTTTGTACATAGGTGTGGATTGTGTTTTTTTAATAAGCTGAAGGTAACAATGGATTCTTACCTCCTTTTGTTTTACTTTTGCATTTTATCTTTGTAAGTAGATTTCTATAATTTATTTGATCCTTCATGAACTTTCTAAACATCAATTGGTAGGCATCAACAATACTATGTTCTGGTCTGGTATCAGCAGTGTTGATCTGGTACCATAAATCTCGTTCTGGTCCAGTACCAGCAGTCTTGTGTTGGTCCAGTACCAGAAGTCTGTCCTTATACGGTACTATTAGGAGACATCACCTAATTGACAAGGAATTCTACGCCTATTTCAAAATCTTATGAAGTATGAAGCCATCCAGTAACCACTTAAGTTGGTACCAAAAAGTCGAATGCAGCATCAAATGGAATCCCTTATGAAGCAATAATTTATTTTGGTTTTGTTGCTGACTAAAGGGAATTATTTTAATTTATTTTGGTTTTGTTGCTAGCTAGAAGGAAGAATTTTTAATTTCTTTTGGTTATGTTGCTAGATAAAAGGAAGAATTTTTAATTTCTTTTGGTTCTATTGCTAGCTAAAAGGAAGAAATTTTAATTTCTTTTGGTTCTATTGCTTGACAAAGAAGACATAATCTTTACCTATGATTGTTAAAATAACCATGCTTAATCTGCTTCAAAGTCTAGAGGTTGCCTTTATCCAGTATTTCATCAGGATTAAAGGGATAAAAAAATATATTAGCCTAAAAGTAACTATCTCAGCCTAACTAGACTTCAATAGTATTCATTGGATTATCTTTACTAAAGAGCAACATATGAGTATATGAACACTCTTTGTCATGGGCACACTAGGAAAAATTTTATGGAAGAGGATGTATCAGCACCCTAAGGTAACTTTAGGTCATTCTCTTATGGACAAACTCAGGAAAAATTATACATTTGGATCATTCTATAGAAATAATGTGCATACATAAGTTTATTTTTCCTTCAAAAAAATCTTTATAGACATTCAAATAATAGAATATACCTTCCAACCCAATACCATCCCAGCCAGTAAAAAGGTTTTCAGACGAGCCTCCCATGTCACCATGCAAAAGCACTCTTTAATAAAAACTGAAATAGGTGACTATGGACAATAAACCTCTATGGAAAAAGGGTTTAAGAGACTAACCCGACGGGATACTGAACAGGTCTGCTAGCAGCGGGTACCGGTCTGTGGTATGACTAGGAAAACCCATCAGGGTATTGAACAGGCCTGTTGGCAATGGGGCATTCTGCCTTGGGAAGGGATGTCTCTCACTAATTATCACAACTACCCCATCAGAGTACTGAACAGGCTTGCTAGCAGTGGGTTCTGGTTGATAAATGTCTCATCTATACTTGTCTGAATGAAAAATTCACTTTTGTCACCTAAAAAATGAATACTACAAGCAAAGGCCATTATTGACACTTGTAAGATACAAAATCCAGATTAACAAACAAGATAATTACTACAAGAAAATGTCCATTTGATAATTACCCTAAGTCAACTTTACCGGTCTGGCATCTAAAGCATACATTACCTAAGAAGGAAACTTCTTAAGAGTGGAGCCCTAACTAGGGAGTCTAATCTACTTATACTGTAAAATTTATCCATAACATCTAATGATAGTAAATCTCTTAAGCAAGTTAGGTTGGATCTGTTCTTCTAGAAAAAATATAAAAACCTCCATGTTTTCACTGTTGAATGCTACCCTTGTCAATAAATCATCAAAATAAAGGCAATTTCAATTTTTAGGCATGTGATCATATGCTAGGTGATAAATGTACTTTTGGAATTTGATCTGGTTTCTTTTCTCTTATCAATTTTTTTCCATTGTGATACAGGGTGTTGAAACTTCTTGCATAAGGATATGCAACATCCTTGGCATGGGGGAGGTTCAAAGAGCTCTTTCAGGACTCTTTTTCAGACTCATATCTCATTTTCAGAAACCAACATGATTCACCTTACAACCTTGCAGAACCAGACACAAAAGAAGACAAGCACAGAATAAAGAAGTTTCATGAAGTACAGGAAATTCCAGTACCAAGCTTCCAGAAAACTCCAGCCTAAAAAGATGAACTCTGACAATCTACAAGCTTCAAATACAAAGGTAGTCGCATGTGCTATGGGTATCGATTATACAATGGTAAAAGCAAAGGTAACATGGTATTATTTATTTTCCTTTGCTTATAAAACTACAATAGGTATGAAAATGTATACTAGATCTTATGACCTTAGTGTTAAAACCATGCACCTAACTTTCACTTCCCTCATACCCATATGCTTAACCTTAATCAATCCTCTCGTCACATAAGCGCTTGAAAATGATTGAGGGCAAAATCACATCAAAAGTGTGAATATGGAGCATGTCCAGTAATGATGAGCCACAACCCTAAACCAAGAACGTACTTCATCCTTAAGCAATCACGAACCTATCTCGTGTCATGAGCCACGATTCAACATCAAATTCACCACTCAGAAGTCCAATCGCCTATCCCAAACAATAATGATGCTTTGACACCCAACGTTACATCCCCATCATTGCACTAACGGGTAGAAATGAAATGGATTATCTGGGTGGCAAATTCATCCAGATGAGCCTCATCTTGTCTTAATTTTCCCTTGTGGCATCTTTACTTAAACTCACCGTTCGAATTATCGACATCATCACCATATTTTTCTTTCATTACCAAGCTTTCTCCAGTTCTGAGCCTACTCCTCTCTGTGATCTCCGGTACCAAACCCTTACCCTCATAGCTGACTAAATCCTTGTGCTACAGCACGATTGTTTTACTCACAGTTTATAAAGATGGTTGTAAGTAGACATGAACTAGTCTTCCAGATTTATAGGGAGACCGAGGAGTTCCAGCTATGTAGAGATAAGTAATGGATGGCATTTTTGGAGAAATTCACAGGTTGTCATGAGAAGGTATCTCACGCATTTATTCAGGGTTACGATGGAGAGATTGTGCACATAGGCAATCTGCAGCTAACAATCAATGAAGAAACTTTAAGGGAAGCCACGGGATTACCTAGCAGAGGAGCCAAGTATTTCAAAGGAGTAGGAATCAATAAGGAAATATGCCAAATATTTATGAAGGAAGACCATCAGCACCATGATTGGAAGAAGGGGATTTCTAGAAACTATATCAAGGAAGAATATCAACCTATGCTTGCTAGTCTACAACGATTCCTCACTTGTGAGGGAAGGTATGTTGTAACCTTCATATATCATCTTAGGCTTTTACTACACTTTGAAGGAGGTCCTAAAATTGATTTCCCATATTTTTTATGGATGAGTCTGAACAAGATGGTAAGAAGTGTCAAATCCCTATCCAAAACTGAGAAGACTAGCATTTATCATCAAGGTCTTACTAAGATGTTAGTTATACATGAGATCAGGAGGCAAGGGTTTAGCTGGAAAATCCTCATCACTCAACACCTTCCCACAGAAAACAAACTTGTATAGGAAGCCCAGCCTACTCCAGATAAAGATAAGGAACCTAAAGATAAAAAGGGCAAGAAATATAAGGTAACTCCATCATCCTCCAGAACAGTGAGCCAAAAATATAATGCTAGTAAACAAGCAAGGCCCTCTTCCAAAGTCGTTAAGACTTTTAAAAGTCAAGAATCAAAAGGTAAATCCAAATTAGTGGAGGAGATATCAACAGTAGCACTTGAGGAGAAGGGTCATAAGAAAAAAACTGTGAGGAAAGAGAAGAATAGCTCAGAAAATAAAGATGAACAGTCCATAGAGAAACCTCATGTAACCATTCCACAGACAGGAAAGAGGAAAAGGAAAATTGTTAGCACTTATGATCCACCACCCCTTTATAAAAGAACCAGAAGGAGCATGGAAAAGAAAGGTAAAGCAGTTTTCGGCCCTCTTACACATGAAGATTCAATAGATCATACCTCCCCTTCCCTAGACTTACTAGTCCAGGATGACATCCCTAGCTTAACTGAGGAGCAAGTTACTATCACTTTGTGTGGAATGAGGGAGGAAGTGGAGGAAAGAGAATACATCCAACCAGAAACAATGGGGTCAATAAGGACCTTAACAAAAGGATAGATGAAGAAAAAGATTGGGGAGTTGCAAAAGAAAAACCAAGAACTCAAACAAGAAGTGAAGGAATACCAACTACTAGACAGGTATATCAAAAAGGAAAACGAGCAACTAAAGGAAACCATCTAGCAACTTCAAGATGACCATGAAGAGACTTCTAATAAGCTCAAGAAGGTACTAAGACTCTTACAATACATTAGGGTCATAAAAAGGGAGTTGAAAGCAGAAGCCTCAGCTATCAACATCACTGATCCATAGGAGTAAAGAATGGAGTCTCAAATTTTGAAAAAATTTGAGTTTGTTTCAGTTGCATGAGGACATGCAATGATTTTGGCATGCGGGAATGTTGAGCCTCTAAATTAACATCCCCTCTACCCTATTATACTCCTCATTTATACTTTTTTGGCCTACCTAAGCTTGGATAAACGACAAATAACACTACCATTAGTCATTGATAAGGTCATAAGGTAAAGTATAATTGAATTCATGCATTTTGTGGTTTATTGAGCTAGGAGACTAAATATTTCATGTACTAATGTTTAAATTTCCACGTGTAACCTTTGACCTCTAGATGAGTTCGACATTTCTATATCAGCTCATCCATCATGTACTTATGTGTCAGATTACCACTGTCTGAATCTGGTACCAAGTGCACCTTCCATTCAAATCCAATACCGAACCATTCATTGTTGTGATCTGGTACCAATGGCCACAGACTGTTATAGTACGGTACCAACCACTTGCGTGTTGTTCGGATCCGGTACCATCTACCAAATCTCACCTGTCACGATCTGGTACCAATATAGGAAGCAGAATATACCAAGTTTAGCTCCAGATCGTGCCAAAGATAATTGTTGGATGTTTGTTGAATCATCAAAGCTCTAGGAAGGCTATGTTAAGTTAGTTTTTTCATTGCTTCATCCTCATACACTTCGTGTTATGAGGATGAAGCTTAAAATATGTAACCAAATATGTAAATTTGACAATTGACTGATCTACTAAAGATTTCACCTCCTTGTGTTTCACGACTAAGACTGTTTAAATAGTCATGGAAAGGATGGTGGAAGTAGTAGAGAGATAGCATAACATAGCATGTGAAGTAGCGTTACATATTGTAGAACATATTCTGAGTTGAAGTTTAATAGAAAGATGTCATTTATTTCCATGTCTTGATCGTTTATGAATGAATGTGAGTTGAGTTGTTAGCATAGTTTAATTCTATGTTTTGAGGTTTGAGTAAGAGTGATGTGTAGATTGAAAGAAAACTTACCGTAGACTCTAGTCGCTAACATGTTGAAGCAGAAAGGGCCCACCTCCCAACAAAGGTCATCATCTTTGTAGATTAGTGTTAGCATTTGATTTCAGTAGCATAATCGTGAGATTAGTTGAATCTTGATTCTTTCAGATGATAGCAGTATAGTTCAGTCTAGGATTTCGATTATATGATTGCTTAGAGATCCTTACTTACTCTGTTTTGCATATGTTATGTTTTTGTTCTTATGAATTTGATTTTTCCTAATGGACATGTATGTTGACAGCTATAGTCAAACGTATTTTGAAAGAACTAGTGAAGTTCACAATAGAATATTGTGAACCACATCATACCCAGTATATTGATTATTGAACTACCCATGCTATGTCTTGATGATTGATGTGTGATTCCCTTTTTAGAGTGTGATTGCATGATTAGCTTCATGGGTCAGATAGCAGAGTTGATCTGTCAAAATAAATATGTCTCATACTTTCATGCGCACTAATGGAGTAGATAGCCTCTCTATGAAAGACAACCAAAGTGTGTTTTTGTCTGCTAGTTTGCTTTGTTTCCAGCATGCATAATCTAGAATAGTTCTATACTCATGACATTAGAATTACCTTTCTTAATGGTGTCTTGTAAATCTGTTGATTATGAATCTCGTATTGATAATTAATGAGTGCATTATACTAAACATATAAGTATCACAACAATAGGCTCTACATTTTGCAACTTTGTGTCCAGAATTATTACAAGTATAACATAAACCAAGAAAAATAGTTTGATACCAGGATGTAGAGGATATGATGAATAGTGTTTCTCTTATGAAGCCTTCTTCTTCTTGAGATGTTGTTGATTGTTGATTATGTGTTCTAAATATTCTAGGTGGTCCAGTTCCTCTATGATTTTATTCTTGATTACCTCTGACTATTTATACATACTTGCTTTGGTCTGCTTCATGTTGTGTCATCTTGGAGCTTGAACCTCTCTTGATATGCATCTAGTTGTAACCTATCCCATACCTATCATAGTATGGCCTTTGATTATTGATGATATCATCCAATATTTTGGTGTTATTATGTTGCATGTCTTTCTTCTGAAGATCTTTTCTTAGAGTGACTATTCCTACTTCCAAGCTTTCAATCATCTTCTCCTTTTCTTCTAAATGACTTATGAGTGTTTCTTAAATCCTTTTGTCTTGTTCTACTTGTATTTTTAACTTTGTGATTATTTGCTCGACTTATTCAGAGTTTGAATTATGATCTTTGTTCCTTGTCTTTAATTCTACCTTGAGTGACTTGTTTTCCTTTCTTTCTTTTCTCAGTTCTTCTAAGGCATTGATTAGTTCTACTATGAGATCAAATTTGCCTTCTTCTTTGGAGTATTATTCATCATCATATACTTCCATGCAGAGTACTCTTTATGTATCATTGTCACTATCACCATCCTCATCTGATGAGGAGTTGTCTTCCTTTGAGTAGAGAATTTTCTTGAAGAATTTATTTTTATTCCTTCTCTTGTCTCCCTTTTGATTTTTCTTTTTCTTCTTAGGATCTTCTTCTTCATCGCTACCTTTATTCTTAGAATAAGTACATTTAGAAGCAAAATTACCAATACCATCACAATTAAAACATATCAATGGAAGCATACATGTGTAATTTTTGATTCATCTTTTTAACGTTGCTTCCTTCGTGACCGAGTTCTCTTGTTCTATCCTCATTTCATAAGCGAAGAATATTCCATGTATCTCGTCCATGCTCAAATTGTCAAGATCTATTCTTTCTTCTAGGATTGATTTCTTAGGATTAAATCTCGAAGGTCGAGATATTAGAACCTTTGGAACAACCATTGATTCATCGAATTCTTCTCCCAATCCTATAATAGTGTTCATTTTATCGTCAACTCACAGAAAGTAGGTTGCAATGTCTTCATCTTCAATTGCTCAAAATTATCTCTAAGATTTTGAATCTTAGCTCCCTTTACTTTGGTCTCTCCTTCATAAATATTTTGAAGTTTATCCCAAAGATCCTTTGTGGTCTTGCAATGCATAACTTTGAAAAATACGGAATCATCTAGACTTCTCAAAATGGTCCCTTTAGCCTTTGAATTGTTTTCACTGAGTTTCTTTCCATGTTTGACAGTTGGGGGAGTGGTTGACATTGCATATCCATCTACTATTGATTTCCAAACATCAAACATTTGTGCTTGTAGAAAGGTTTGCATTATTTTATTCCAAAATGCATAGTTCTGACCATCAAACCATGGTGATCCAATCTTAGCGTATTCCATGATCTACTTCTAGTGGTTAAAATGTTTCTTGAAGGACCTGCTCTTATACCAAATGTTGGAATACTGAGAGGGTGGGGTGAATTAGTATGATTTATAGGCACCAACATCATTGAAGGAAGCTCCAACTCCCTAAGTTCTCTGGCACCAATTGGAAGGAGGCTACAACCCCCTTTCCTTTCCCCATCCTACCGCCCTGAAATATAAATGTAGACCAAACTACCACTAACATTGATATTGTCACTACCTCTTATAATCAACATGTCATCCAACCTGTCACTGTCACATCAACCTCTAATTGATCATCAACCTGTAACATGTCACTATAATTTTCATTGTATCTCTCATTGTATATCAATCAGATCTACTCATATAGACCATATCAACATCAAGTATCCAAATAATGTACATCAAGCATGCATCATACCATATACCATAATATATGCCTCAAATATATGTCAATATCACAAAGATGTGCTTCTAACAATGAACCATAACAGACATATACAATGTACCAATGATATATCTCAATCATGTATCAATGACACCAAAACATGGACCTCAACCATATACAACCATAAATCAAAAGGACCTCAACCATATACAACCATAAATCAAAAGGACCTCCAACATGGATGATTTTAAGGATGGAAATTTATTTTAAAATGTAGAAACCTTGGCGAATCTTACTAATCCTTCATATGCCAACTATAAAATGTTTGACGATATTTTTGTAAAATATTCAAATTTCTAAGGATTTAATATAGTTTTTATAAAGTTTTAGCGATTTTTAAGATAAAATAATTTTATCCTATAGAATTTGGGCAAATAAATTTTAGAATAATGAATCGTTTTTTGGGAAAAACCATGGAAAATTAGCCCATGAACGAAATTTAGACCCCAAAACATGCGTCAAGCATGTGCCATATCATCCATGATAAACACACATAAAGAACATACCTTTGATCCTGTAGACACTTTGTTGTATCAGATAACAAATAAGTAAACCAATTTTAGCATCAACAGTCTGGTACAAGCATCTATTCACACCCTTTCACAAGCTTTTCACAGATCTGTGACTTCCTTCAGTACTACCCATGCATATTCATGATTTTCTCCACTACATCCCATGTACATTTGTGCCCTTATGACTTGCAACATGTGGATACCTCATAATCTAGGGTTACTCACATTTTATGCAACTTCGAGACTTTCACCTTTGACCTTCCTTCGCATCTTCAGACTTGCTACCTCGGACTCAACCTCAGATTTGCCAATAGACCAAAATTTCTTCACAAGATAGATAATCAATAGAGATGTGTGTGAATTGTACTTATGAAATACTCCTTGTGGGGTATTTATACTTTTGCTAAGTAACTTATTTCCTTACTTTATGGGTTTCTTGTTACAACCACTTAACCCTTTCTTTAATTGTCTTGTAACCAACTAGAGGATCTGTAACCCATATATGGGGCTTCCAACTTCATTACCTCATAACTTTTGAATCATGAGGAACCATGTGGTGTACCACCTATCATTGGAACAGAATGACAAGGAATATCCATCTATGATTGTGTTACATGCATTTACATTGTCCTTCATTTCCTTATTCCTCAAACAACTTCAGGCTTCATGACCACACCTCTGTGGATTCGTGTATACTTCTTCAAAGTGTCTTCCCGTGAGGGCCATTCTTAGAGCTATGTCGTAAGGGAACCACTTTGGAAACTTCTCCAAATACACCCATCACTTTTGTTGACATCAATGACAATCGTTGCTTGTTGGCATCAATGACGGCCAATTGTCCAACAAAGGTTTCCACTTTATACCACTTTTAAAAATCAGTTTATATGTGTGGTGTGTGTACCTTGCAAAAATATTAAATTCTACTTTTTGAAAAAACATCAAGGAAACAAATATGTCACAACATAGAGAAACATTTAGAAGCATGTTACACCAATCCTACCATTACCTGACCAAGGGATATGTATGTATCTATGTATGTATGTATCCTCATAATAAATAGGCTAGCTTAAACATGCCCAAGAAGCAATTATTGCTACAATCAAGGCCAATTTTGGAAATAAAAGGCTAAGAAAGAAGCTAACATAACCAGGAAAATTTGCATTTGCCACTTTCTTATAATCAAAAATCTAAGAGATCAAATACACTACCTAATAAGAACGTTAGTAAACATATTATAAAAAAAAATCCAATAGAATTTTCTAGTAAGTTTGAAGTTGAATAAGCTCAGAAATCCTTGCTTAACATTGCCTATCTATATTGTATAGAAGTAAATAGACCATTTCCAATATGCCTTTGCAATTGAGTTGCATATGCTTATTTTTAAAATATGTCTTAATGTTGTTTATTTACAACACCTCAAGCAAGGTATGGATTAAATTAATAAATATACCCTATTTAGTTCAATAAAGGATTCTCAAAGGCGAACTTTGAAAAGTTGGGAGTTACTACATTGAGCATCAAGTGGGAGATTCAAGGCATGTGCATGGATTGATCCTCAAAATAGTAAATTGCATACTTAGAATAAAGATTAGAAAAAATCGTGTGATTCATTTTTAGTTAATAAATCATGTCGCGCATGCAAAGTTTATATTTTTTAATGTTTATTTTTATATCTCCAAGGTTCATAAATTAATGTAATTTTATTAAGAGAATTAATGTGAAGAAGACATTGTTGCAACAACAATTTTTTCCATGTGTTTATTATTTTGAATCCACTATTTTCACTTTGTAGTGTTGTTGTAAACTGTGTTTAGAATAGCATAATATAAACATTCAACAAAAGTAAAGGAAACGTTGGTTTAAATGCAATGTGTTTGAAGTGTCAACCATACTTCACACAGCATTATGTTCTTTTTCCTCCCATACATGATCATTGTGATAAAGAAACCCAGTGAAACCCGCCCATAGTAATCAGTACACTAAGAGGCTCCTCATGACATCTCATTTTCTTCAATATCAAGATCTATAGTAAAATAAACATAGATAGTATAGTGTGTAATGTATCCAACCCCATGTTGGTGTTGGAAAGTTGGTTTTCATTGATTTCAACTCTATCAGAAGTCCAGAATCCCTTAGAAGTGATGGTTCTATTTGAAGGAATCTTCAAATTGGTCCCATTATGGCGTAGCCCTAAGCATGGCCCTCATAGGAAGACATTATGAAGAAGCCTACAAGAAGCCCCAAAAATATGGTTAAATATGGTTAAGTGGTTAAGAAGCTTGGGAGGTGAGGTCATGAAGCCCAAAGCTTATTGGAGAAAAAGACTATGAAGGACATCATAATTGCATGCAAAACCCTCATAGATGGATAGTCCTCATCATGATGTTTTCAATGGTAGGTGGTACACCATGTGGTTCCTCATGGTTGAGAAGTTATACCCTCTTAAATATGAATCCTGAAGTCTGGTTAAAAATCCCCTAAAGGGTTACAACAAGAAGTTATAAGTCGGCCCCAAATTCAGGAAAAGGAGAAAAGTCATTGCAAACAAGAAGTTACAGGTTGGCTCAAATATCAAGTAAAGAATTTACTTGGAAGGGTATAAATACACATCAAAAACCTTTCATTTGATATCCAAGCAAGTTTGTGTTTGTGGAATGGAGATAGCATAAGTGGTTTTGCACTTGTACTAGGAGGATTGGTTTTCTCAGCAAAGTGAATCTATCCTAGGAGAAAGAAGGTCAGGGAGAGAGAAGTGTACGAAGTTGATTGTACCAGTTTACTGAGGTTATACGCAGTTTGTAGAAGGGTGAAGCATGTATAAAAGTGGGTTGCAAACAAATGAATCACGTATAGGGTATACGCATATTGCAGTAAAGAAAAGTGTAGGTGTATGCAGGTTGACAATGGATGAATCGTGTATCTATGAAAAAGTTTGAAGAAGTTGTTATTCTCTTAATGTTGAAGTTGAGGAAGGTATGATGGTTTGAGATCTTATGCTCAAGGTTTTCACATGATAAAAGGTGTGGTTTTCTATATGTTTTGATGTTCATATCTTGGAGGCTATGGTATATGCTTGAGGCATATCTAGGAGGTTATGGCATATTCTTTGAGGCATATCATGGATGGTTTGACACATGTTTGATGCATATTTTGGCACATGCTTGAGGCATGTCTTGAATGTTCTT
>JZKD02S0701161.1:258367-269614 GCA_000966675.3 Picea glauca
CTAACGATGGTCAGATGACG
Source organism: Picea glauca (assembly GCA_000966675.3). Classification (NCBI taxonomy): domain Eukaryota; kingdom Viridiplantae; phylum Streptophyta; class Pinopsida; order Pinales; family Pinaceae; genus Picea; species Picea glauca. Next base: position 258,388 of record JZKD02S0701161.1, read on the forward strand.
GATTTCATCGAGGGCAACTTTCTCACCGATCAGGTTCAAGCTATCAAGAAAGTATCAGAATATGTGTCTCAGTTGAGAAGGATAGGCCAAGGGCACGGTGTATGGAATTTTGATTAGATGCTCCTGAACGGAGGTGATGTGGCTGTAATGATGTGGAAACACATGATACAAAAGGCCATTTTCCCCAAATTAGATTGTGCTGCTATATTAATTGATGGATTTTGTGACCTAGGAAGAGCATCAGAAGCACTGAAGTATTCTCTGGAGGCAATTACTAGAAGAGTGCAAATACCAGTTGAAAAAATGACAAAGTTGAAGAACGCTTCGAGACAAGCAGGTAAGCAAGATGCATACAGACAACTTGAAAAAAAATATAAAATTTAAAAGTATTTCAAGTCAGGCCAAGTAATAGCCAAGGTGTAAATTGTTTAAGTGCTATTTCCATTTCCTTGGTGATGCTATGGTTATTAGGGAATTTCAAAAAGCTCGAGGATTTTGACAGAGGAAGTATAGATTAAGCTCAGGAATAGGAAAAAAATGTTTTCTAATTACTGATTGTTGCATTTTTTGTTGTACTGGCTGTATCTACCTTTTTCTTTTTTGGGTGAAATTGAAGTCTACTGAATTTTATTATTAATTATATTTTCCCTTTTCTAACCTTTCTAATTTCTGTCAAATCTACTCTACAACACTTATTTGCTATCCTTGATTGTGTGGAGATGCTAAACATATGGCTTTGGTAACTTTTTCTTATTTTAGGAACCTCCAAATATTATTTGCTGTAGTTGGTATTCATTAAATTCCACCATTGTAAACTTCCCATTCCTTCTTGATAATTCGCTGCATAAAAACGTCCTACAGGCCTGCATTGATTAGGTGTCATGAAGTTGTTTTATTCACCTCCAACAACCAACTCATCATCAGTACTTGCTGTGCCTTCATTCAAACTGCATAAGATATCCAATATAGCAGCCACACATGTGACTTTCTATTCCCATAAAGAGAAGCTTTCCGGCGAACTTCCCCTTGAAGGATATGCCAAATTTGGCTGAGAAAATTCGTTCCAGATTAGTTTTCATGCATGTATAATCTGCTGACATAGGCTTTAATATTGATTAGAATAACCAAGTTACTAATTGGAACAAAAGCAGTCCATTAACTTTTCTGTTTGACAATATTTAGCTAAAGCAATTTGTTTTAAGGCCTTATTTGCTTGGTAGGTTTAGGTAAATTACCAATTATGAAATCCAAGGTGAATTAGGGTTTCATCTATCATGAAAAAATGGCTAAATCAACTTATAAAGTTATCTCACATGCTAATTTTTGACGAGGGTTGAATTAGGGTTTGAAGTAGACAAAACAAACAAATTACATGCAAGGTTTTTTTTTGCTACTCTGTTCCTTTTTAGCAACAAGGAATTCCTGCACTTTTAGGGAAACACATAAATCTTGCCCTAAATTTTTGCATGCATAATGTAGGGGTAGGTTTAGGGTTGATCGTAGTTTTCAGCAACTATATGTCATAAATATTTTGTTATGATACCCAAATATTTCTGTAACAACCCTAGTAGTTAAAATTTGTGTTAAAATTAATATTGCATTTATTTTTATTAAAATTTTTGTGTTTTGTTTGCAGGTTAAGCGGAGGGGAATTTGAGCTTGGAGTTGGGAACTTGGACCATAGGCCCATATTTTAAACTAAGATGCTCTGATACCAAATGTAAGGGGCCGAATTAATTAAACAACCATTTAATTTACAACATAACCGTAAAATTCAAGAAATTTCTATAATTTGGCACATTCGCCTACACATTTATAAATAATAATAAAATTTTATAAGAGATCAAAACAATGCATAATTTGAAATACCTGAACCTGATGCTAATAACCCTCCGTTTGTCCTTTACTTTCTTGACCGCTGCTGCACTGTAACACACTGCCCAAAACCTAGTTCCTCCCTGCCAACTAGGTAACTTCCTAGCTCCAGGATATCATATGGATATCCTGGCCCCCGTGCCCAAAACCTCCAGCAACCCCGGTGCACTGATACAATCCCACCCCAAAAATTTAACTTCTCTCTGCAAATCCCAGAGCTCCCAAAATCCATCCCCCAACCTCCCATAGAATGACCTCCCTTCCACCTCCTTTCCCTCCATATTCCTCCTTCACCGACTGGCCCCCTCATTTACTCCCTACCTAACTCATTTATTACCTTTTTATCCTTTCTCGTTAATGCCCCTTATCCCCTTTATTTAATATCTTATCCCTTGTAGTTAATATGTCATCCATTTTCGGGTACGTAACTTAATTTAATAATATACTTTATTAGCCTCCTTTGATTGATTTACCTTATTAATTAATGAGTTAATTAATACTTAAATTAATCATTGACAATCATGAATAACAAATTACTAATAAATAATTAGTTAATGTTATTTTAAGAAATAATTTTTGTTTAGCTCATCTTTTAGGACAGTTAGATTATTAATTTAATTATAATTAATAATCATATACATCTATTTAAGCAAGGTCGTTACAGGAGGATGGAGTCTTTTGTTGATGTGTTCTAAGGTATGTTATTTATAGGTTATCTTGACATTTTCGCTATATTTTTTTCTAGAATGATTTAGATGGTTAAATTTATATGGTATTGAGAAGACATATCTAGGTACCTGTGGTAAAAATTTCATCTCTTTATTCGCTATAATTTTGGAGATACACTCTGTGGAAGATAAGATTTTTGACTAGTCTTGAAGCTAGTCATAAACAGGTGTTGCGGGTAAAACAATCATAACTTCTTCATAGAGAATCCAAATGAAGTGAGACCAATTTCATTGGGAATAATATGGGATTTAGTTTAGTTTTTGTGAGTTTCATAATCTGATGTTAAATATTGAGTGCGGGGAATTCTGTACAAGTTCTCTCTCTTGAATAAACCAGAATTGAATAAGGTCTACCATTCTCTCTATAACTTATTTTTGGGGAGGATTCATGGAGTGAAACTTCGAAGAGTTTCAGAGAATACATTGAGTAATATTATCTACAGGATCAAAGTATTCCAATAATTGAAGAATTGCAGAAGTTGAAGAAGTCTCACAAAGCATTATTAGGTTCTATGTGATGGTTGGTTGATGGCGATGATTTAATTTGAAGTTTTATTATCTCTCATATATTCTTGGGTGGAAGGAAGGGGCAAGGATGGAGAGGTCAAACCTCTTGATATTGGAGAATTGTATCTTCCTTTTGGAGGTTTATCCCTCCCTTTATATTTGGAAGCTGGAGCTACCTTTGGAAGTCATTATGTCCCTTGAACAATAACTATTGATTATTTCTCATATATTGTGCATTGTGTATTGTGGTATATTGGTGTAACTCTTATACTATTGTTCATTGGATATAATTGAATGGTTTAAGTATAAGTTGATTTTTTTTTGAAATTGTACTTGATACTGATTCACCCCCCTCTCAGTATCAACAATTAGTATCAGAGCGGGTTACCTTCAATACATTTTAACCACTGGAAGGAAGATCCTAAGCAGAAATGGAAGACAACATTCCAAATGGGATTCCACCATTTGATGGAAGCAATTTTGAATACTGGAGTAATAGAATGGAAACTTACCTGAAAGCTCTTGGGGTAGATGTTTGGTTCTCAGTTGCTTCTGGATACAATGCTTTGAAGAAACCAAAGACTGCAGCTTAGAAGGAAGCAAAAAAGAACAACAAATTGGCAATAGATACCATCTTGGATGGATTGACAAATTCAGTGAAATCCAAGGTGGGATCATGTGCATCAGAAAAATAGCTTTGGGACAAGCTACAAGACCTTTATGCAAGGGAAGAAGCAAAAGAAGAAGAAGAAGAATAAGTTGAAGCAAATTACAACATCTCATATTTCAAAGAAGCAAATAGAGCTCAGTTCTTTTGCTTTAATTGTGAAGGAGTAGGCCATGTTAAATTTGAAATTCCTCATATAAGGATTGAAATATATAACACTGAAGAAGAAAAGTCCAATGAAGAAGAAGAGAATCATGAAGCATAAATGATTCAACAAGAAGATGAGAATCTTAAAAAATTGAAGCATGTTGAGATTGAAAATAACAAGATCAAAGACACGCATAGAAAACTAAGAAGTGAATTGGGATTTGTGAAAAGACAGTTGTAAGCTTGAATAAACAATTAGAAGACTTTGAGAAACTAAGAGAAGAAACCATTTCCTTGAAAACTCTATTCAAAGAAGCAAGAAGAATAGGAGAAGTAAAGAATGTCCAAATGATGAAGAAAGAAGAAGATTGTGAGAAACTTGAACAAGAAGTTGTGTCATTGAGGAAGAGCTTAAGAAACTCTAAAGTGCCAAAAGACTTAACACATATTGGATGCATGGGTCAAACTTCATACAAATAAGATGCAAATACCAACAAGAAGGTTGAATAAAGAGCTACACAGACAGTTGATGAGAAGTGGACCAGGATACCAGAAAGAATGAATGATTACAAAAGAGATGAATATCCAAAAATACCTCCTACCTTCAGGAATCAAATAATATTCAATCAGTATGAAGGAAACTAGATAAGAGTAGATCATGAACCTAGATGGACTACATCACAAATAAGGTCACTTACTCCCATGTATCAAAATTTATTTCTTGGTCATTCTTATACTTGCAAAAATTTTGGACATAAGACAATTAATTGTAGAATCAATAAAAGGAACAACTATGCAAGAAACATGAATGGTGTAAATAGAATATATGGAAATAATTGTGGATTTGTCAACAAAAGTTATGATTCATTTTCCCCATTGATGGACAAAAATATTGTATGCTACAAATGTAATTATCTTGGTCACAAAGCACGATATTGCAGATATATGAATGAAAATGTCCCTATTCCAACCACAGTATGGAGAATGAAAGAGATTCCAAACAATAAATATTGTCGAATAACATTGACTACTGAAGAATGCAAAGAAGAAGATGAATGGTACATAGACAATGGATGTTCTTCGCACATGCCCGGGGATCAAGACAAATTCATCAGCTTGAAGAGAAAGGGTGGCAATGTTACATTTGGAGATGAATCATCTACCAAAATAATTGGAAAAGGTGTAGTAGAGCTTGGAAGCAAAAATGTAAAAGCAAAGAATGTCCTATTGGTTGAAGACTTGAAGCAAAATCTATTCAGTGTTAGTAAAATGTGTGATCAAGGATATACTCTCACGTTTGACTCACAAAGATGCAAAATCAAAGAATAAGGTTAAGGAAGATTGGTTGCAAATGCAACAAGAAGACCAAGTAACATATACATCCTAAATTCACGAAAAAGCTCCAAGGAAGAAAGAGATCATAACAATTAAGTATTATTAAGTACTATATGTTCAGGGGGAGCAACCCCAAAGAAGAGAGTTACCTTTTGCCATTAAAATCAGGGGGATCAAACCTACCCTTTGCCATTGATGTCAAAGGGGGAGAGAAATTGGGATCATGATGATAGGGGGAGCATGAGTGTTTCCATCAATGACAAAAGGGGAGATTGTTTGTTGTCATTGATGTCAACCCTAGTCATCAGTTTTAGACCACAAGATTGATGAAAGTATTTGGACATGAAGGACAATGCACATGCATACACAACACCCATGGATGGATAGTATACATCATGTTTTTTTCGGTGGTAGGTGTCACTTCACATGGATCCTCATGGTTGAGGAGAAATGAATTTTTGAAGATGACAAAGTGAATTGAAGAAGGAAGTACATGTCGGCCCTGAAGATAATTAAAGAAATGAATTGCAAAATATGAAAGTGTCAGGTCGACCCTAATGTTAAAAGGAAGTGACATAAAGGGTATAAATACATATCATTATACATTCATTTTACACACACAAGTCGAATTTCAGAGGAAATATGAAGTAAAGAAGGCCGGATTTCAAGGGAGGATGAAGTCTTTTGGTGATGTGTTCTAAGGTATGTTATTTACAGGTCATATTACCATTTTCGCTATAACTTTTTTTTCTAGAATGATTCAGATGGTGAAATTGATATGGTATTGAGAAGACATATCTAGGTACATGTGGTAAAAATTTCAGCTATTTATTCGCTATAATTTTGGATATACACTCTATGGAAGATAGGGTTTTTGACTAGTCCCGAAGCTAGTCATAAACATGTGTTCAGGGTAAAACAATCATAACTTATTCACAGAGAATCCAAATGAAGTGAGAACAATTTCATTGGAAATATTATGGGCTGTATTTTATTGTGTGTGAGTTTCAGAATCTGATGTTAAATATTGAGCGTGGGGCATTCTGTACAAGTTCGCTCTCCTGAATAAACCAAAATTGAATAAGGTCTACCATTCTCCCTATAAATTATTTTTGGGGAGGATTCAAGGAGTGAAACTTGGAGGAGTTTTAGAGAATAAATTGAGTAATATTATCTATAGGATCATAGTATTCAAAGAATTGAAGAATTGTAGAAGTTAAAGAAGTCTCACGAAGCGTTATCAAGTTCTATGTGATGGTTGGTTGATGGTGATGATTTAATGTAAAATTTTATTATCTCTCATATATTCTTGGATGGAAGGAAGGGACAAGGATGGAGAGGTCAACCCTCTCTTGATATTGGAGGATTGTATCTTTCTTTCAGAGGTTTATCCCTCCCTTTATATTTGGAAGCTGGAGCTACCTNTATTTCTCATATATTGTGCATGGTGTATTGTGGTGTATTGGTGTAACTCTTATACTATTTTTCATTGCTCATTGGATATAATTGAATGGTTTAAGTATAAGTTGAAAAAGTTTTTAAATTGTACTTGATACTGATTCACCCCCCTCTCAGTATCAACAAGTTACTTGGGTAAATTTGTGTTTGTTTTTTAATATAATATATTATTTATTCTAAGAATGAGGAAGATCATGATAATCACTTGAGAATGGTTTCACAAGTGCTAAAGTATCACACGTTGGATGAAAGACTAAGAAAATGAGTTTTTTTAAAAAAAACAATTCATTGTTGGATCACATTATTTCATAAGAAGTAATATCTATGCAACCATGAAAGAGTGAGGGCATAATGAATTGTCCCATTCCAAAGAATATAATATATGCGAGAATTTTCATGGCTCTTTTTGGTTATTACAAACGGTTAATTGAGGGATTTTCCAAAATTTCGTACTTGATTACTCGCTTTAAAATGAAAGGGGTAAAGTTTGAATGGTCCCATGCATGTGAAGAAAGATTTATGCTATTGAAGAAGCTTCTAAAAAATGCCCCAATTCTAAAATTGCGGATCCACGCTAAGATTTTGTTGTGTACATTGACACATGCATTGAAGTACTTGGTGGAGTTCTCATGAGATATAATCATATAGTATGTTACGAGTCAATGAAATTTAAAGAGCAAGAGAAAAACTATGCTACTTATGATTCATAACTTGTTGTAATGTTGCATGCTCTAAAAATGTGGAGACACTATTTAATGGGTAAGGGATTTGAGATTATAATTGATCATAATGACTTGAAGTATTTATTTGAGCATCCAAACTTAAATTCTAGACAAGCTAGATGGCTAAAATTTATTGAATTTTAGTTTGATTTTGAGATCAACCAAATAAAAGGAAATAAACATAAAGTTGTTGATGCACTTAGTACAAAGAATCACATGGTAGTATTTAGCATTTGCAAATTAGATTTGAATAAGATATTTATTGAATCCCTTGCTAAATATCCACATTCAAGTGAAATATGGATTCTACCAGGAGAAATTAGAAAAAAAATATGAATATTATCTCTTGAATGATGATGAATTCTTATTTATAAAAATAGAATGTACATTTTCAACTCTTTAGATTTGAGAAAAATGATCATGGATTAATAGATAAAATACCATATTCCACACATCCAAGCTACGAGAAAATAATCGCTACAACAAGAAAACAATACTTTTGGCTTGGGATGAAGAAATATATTGTTGAAAACATCTCCAGATGCATGGAATGTTAATAAGTTAAGGCTGAATATCAACACCTAGTAGGATTGTTGCAGCCCTTGCCAATTCCATAATGGAAATGGGAAGTAATAATTATAGATTTTATTACCTAATTACCAACTACATCCATACAAGATGATTATATCATGGTTGTGGTAGATAATTTATCTAAACAATCAATTTTTTTTCTTGTTAAGTCCACTCATAAGATTAATGACATTAAAAAAGTATTTATGAGGGAAATATTTAGATTGCATTGGTTACTTACATAAATTGAATTTGTTAGGGATACTAAGTTTACATATAACTTTTAGAATAATTGGGTACCTAGTTGAATTTCAATACTACCTACAATCCACGTATAAATGGACAAATTGAAAGAGAAAATCAAGTTATTGAAGATTTACTTCGCATGTATGTGATGGGTAAACCATACAAGTGGGAGGATTATCTACACCTAGTAGAGTTTACATATAATAATGGGAATCAAGAATAATTGAAAATGAGTCCATTTGAGGGTTTATATGGCAGAAGAAGAAAAAATATAGTGATCTGGGATAACCCATCAAACATAATTTTGATTGGGCTAGAATTGATATAGGAAATAGAGCAAGAAATTGCTAGAACTAAGAAAAAAAGATATGCAGATTTAAATAGAGTGCATAGGGAATTTCGTGTTGGGGATCATGTTTTCCCTTGAGTTTAATGAAGGAAGAGTTCCTTAAATCTTGAAAGTTGTGCCAAGTTGGCACTTATATATTATGGTTCATTTAAAGTGCTTGAATCCATTTGAAGTGTTTGATAAGATAGGGCCAATTGTATATAGACTTGCATTGCTTGCTAACACTAAATCTTATGATGTTTTCCATGTTTCTTTTCTTACAAAATATGTACATGACCCTAACCATTTTCTTTATTGGGATATGATATAAGTGGAACTAGAGAGAGAGTTACAAATATAGCCACCATGTATCCTCGACAAGAAAGTAACATTGCTATGGAATCGATCCATCCGACAGGTAAAGGTGCAATGGAAGCACTTTGGTCCTAATGAGACACACCCATTTTTGTTATGATTTTAAGAAGCACTAAAGCTAGTGATATTCCAAGGGGTAAGGGAACGTAAAAACTTGAATTTTACCCTTGGAATGTATTGGATCAGATTATGTACAAATTATAAATGCAAGTTTATAATGACAAGAGTCAAGCAATGTGGGTTTAAATAAATGAAGCTTCTTGTAAAGGATGTAAATATGGTAGTATGGATTCCTAGTGCAAAGCTCAAGGTAAAGTCCCAACTAATGAATGACTAGGAATGTATGATGTAAACATACTTATATGGACCATGTGGCAGGCTTGCCATGGTGAATTCATGATACAGATCTCGGGGGCTTAGATCTGGAAGGCTTGAATGCCGAGAGAGGAGGAGNAACTCGGGTAGGAGTGTAATATGAGTGTATGACTGCACTACCCAGAGGTCTTCGACGACTCGTCGGTTATGGACTTGATAATCTTGATGATCGGACTGAAGGCTTCAGTGATTTCTAACAAAGACTTGATTGGACGTTCATGATGGCCGGGTATGCGGACAAGAGACATATTGCAGTGTGGCCGACTCAGGCTAAGTAACAAACTTCCCTTGGACAATAGCACGAAAAGTGATAAGACTCAGGGAGCATATCTGCTAATCATAAGTCTATGAAGCAGGAGGCAACACAAACTCTCCATATGTTTGGAAGAGTAACCAAATGGTGGAGGACACAAATCACTATAATGAGCAAGGCTACCTAAGTTCATACTAAATCCCGAAGTCTGAGGCATCAAACAGACAGATGTGCTTTATCCAAGGGCGACTCATAATGCTGCCAATAAAGAAAATACTTTTCCCATCCTCTTTTTGGGGTATATTTGATTTTTTTGTTCTTTTTGTTGATTTGGAAAAAGAATAAAGGAATATTACGTCACAGTGGAGGAACGAGCATAGCAAACATACAAGATCGAGGCACAAGGACAAGACTGATGTTCTGGGAAACGATACTCGGAAAAAATCCTCCAGTGGCCAAAGGTGTTAAAATGCAAAAGAAAACTGTTACTAGGCTGATGAGTAAAGGATGCAAATGCGGTTGATAGAACACACAATGGTAATGTCCTTCGATGTAAGTTTAACGAGCCCAGAGAAGGGAAGCTCAGTGATTTTTCATGTTTATAGGGTCTGAAAAAACATAAAAGGAAACTCCATTGGGGTACCTTTTTCGTCAATAGTCTAGTCGGTTCGAAAAAGGGGTAAACTAGAACTGACTAAATGTCAATTCAAAACCATTTTAACGAGTGTGACAAGGACAAGATCACTCAGCTATTTTTTCAATTTTAAGGAGTCTGAAAAAATATTAACTATGGACTCCGTCAGGAATATTCTTCTGGACCGTTTTAACGAGTGTGAAAGAATAAGGTCACTCGGCAATATTTTCATTTTTAGGGAGTCTGAAAAGAGCTTAACTATGGACTTTGGGGGGGTTTCTTTTTCGTAAATTTAGTCCCTCAGGCCCGAAAAAGGAATAAAATTATACCTGAGGATACTNTTTATCCAAGGGCGACTCATAATGCTGCCAATAAAGAAAATACTTTTCCCATCCTCTTTTTGGGGTATATTTGATTTTTTTGTTCTTTTTGTTGATTTGGAAAAAGAATAAAGGACTATTACGTTACAGTGGAGGAACGAGCATAGCAAACATACAAGCTCAAGGCACAAGGAAAAGACTGATGTTCTGGGAAATGAGACTCGGAAAAAATCCTCCAGTGGCCAAAGGTGTTAAAACGCAAAAGCAAACTTTTACTAGGCTGATGGGTAAAGGATGCAAATGCGGTTGATAGAACACACAATGGTAACGTCCTTCAATGTAAGTTTAACGAGCCCAGAGAAGGGAAGCTCGGTGTTTTTCATGTTTAGAGAGTCTGAAAAAACATAAAAGGAAACTCCATTGGGGTACCTTTTTCGTCAATAGTCTAGTCGGTTCGAAAAAGGGATAAACTATCATCGACTAGACGTCAATTCAAAACCATTTTATCGAGTGTGACAAGGACAAGATCACTCGGATATTTTTTCAATTTTAAGGAGTCTGAAAAAATCTTAACTATGGACTCTGTCAGGAATATTCTTCTGGACCGTTTAACGAGTGTGAAAGAATAAGGTCACTCGGCAATCTTTTCAATTTTAGGGAGTCTGAAAAGAGCTTAACTATGGACTC